>PJRA01000272.1:1219408-1233127 GCA_016987375.1 Brachionus koreanus
TCCGGTTTTTGAGTGTTAATAAGTAATAAACTAATTGAGATTTAAACAACCATTATATTCTATCTAATTAAATATCAATTGAAAATTAATTTTATTTCGTTAATTGATTAAAAAAATATTAGTTTTTACATGAAATGGAAAAAAATCTTAAAATGAAAAAATTTTATCTTGAGACAAGAATTCTTTTTTTTATAATCTTTAACACTCAAAGGACCGGTGTCAATTTAACACCTTTTTTAATACTCTATATCTTTGGAACTGTTCATCACATTTCCCAAAAATGCAATTTTATTTTAAAATATTTATTCACAATAACAGATTCAGAAAGTTTTAGTGAGAGATGATTTATTTTCTATAAGATATATCAGAATAAAGAAAGTTGTCAAACTGTCACTAATCCTTTAGGTTTAATACATCTGCTTCATAAATATTGATTTTTAACCAACAAAATATTTAAATGAATTTAAAAAAAAATTTAAAAAACAAATAAAATTAGAAAAAAAACTATTTACTTTTTTAAAGCTATTTGATTGTATTTCTTCAAATTCTGCATTCGAATGAGTTATTTTAGCTTGAACTCTATCAGTCGAATTATTAAATTCAATCGGTTGAGCTTCATTTTTACGCTTTTTACTATTAACAGAAGTCTGATCATTTCCATTTAAAACTTTATTTTCTTTATTCTTAGTTAAATCATTGTTATCTGGACGATTTATCTCCGTTTTTATTTCCATTTCGTCTTCTTCAACAATTTTTTTTATTTTTTTTATAGTGTTACTAACTGTCGCTTTGACGCTTTCACTATTCGAGCTATTTAGCTCATTTTCTACAAGATTTTTTTTTCCAGCTTCATCGTCTTCTTCTCCACTGTCAGACTCTTCATCGTCATCGTCCATTTCGTCATCACTACTTGATGTTTCTTCTTCACTATCCTCATCCTCACTCTCTTCCGATTCACTATACTCTTCGCTGTCTTCACTATCATCCTCGCTTTGCTCCGATATATTTTCCATTTTGGTTGACTTTTTTGACTTTTTTACCTCGTCAATAGTTGCCAACTTCAATTTTTCTCTATTAATGTAAAAAACCCCTCTTTTGGGAACTAGATTTTTTGGTATATGGACGTCTTGAGCGTCTGAATTATCTATAAACGAGTCGCTTTCATCGTACCCCTTACCCAAGTGACTAAAATCGGCATACCGAAACTTGTTTAAGTCCAGGCCATTTATACCTTTTAGAGCTTTTTTCTTGCTTTTAGAGTTTTGTACTACTTCGCTTTCATTTGTGTTCTCTTCCTCATAAAATTCATTCGATTCATCAGCCTCCTCTCGATCCATGTCTTTGCTTAAAATAATTTTGTGACGGAATGTTGACAAAAGGTCTTTAACTCTTTTTTTTTCGATTTGAAACTGACCATCAATGATGGATAATTCTTTTTTAGTAATAGCAGTCAGTCGCGGCGTGTTGTTATCTTCTGTGATGCCATTTTGAGTTTTCTTTTCGATTCGTTTCATTGCTTTAAAGGCACGAAGACATAGTTTATTATAATTAAATTCGGAAAAATTATCTGAAGACGGTTTTTCCAGTTTTAAATCAAATCGGATCGAAGGAATCTCTATTTGATTTTTTTTCTTATTTGGGTCTATTGGTAAATTCAACTGTTCCATGTCCGAACTCTGCTTACCAGTCATCAACGATCTAAATGTCACATTATTTGGCGTTTTATTATGAATATCATTCATCTATGCAGGCAGAAAATAAAATAATTTTTAAATATATTTTAATTTTATTTTAGAATTTTTTTTTCTGATTAAATTTTCAGATGTATGTACGCTCATTTTTGAAATTAAGGTGCAATTTTTTTTTGCTTTTCTTTACTTAATTAAATCAAAGTCAATTTTAATTTAGTTCAAGTTCATAACCTTAACATTTAGAGTTTTTTTTTTTTTAACCAAAACTAAACAAAAAGTGAAAAAAAAATTTTCTAATCAAAAAAATAAACAAAGCTACTCTAAAAGTATTTTGCATTCATATTTAAAAGGATTGTTAAACTCAACTAGCTGACCAGGTATTTGTTGACGCTGGGTTATACTGCTCTATTTCATTTCAAACTTAAGTTATTTTCTGGAAGATCTAAAAAAATCATGTAAAATTAAAACAAAAAAATAGACTTATAACTAGTAATATAGTACTTCCTTGCCTTGTAAGAAGCAGAAGAAAGTTGTCTTTTGCCGAATTGGCAATGTGTATATGCGTTTAAAATGCTTGGTACTGCTGAAAATTTATGGTATGAAAAAAATATGATTTTTTTTCTAATGAAAACAATTATTATTTTTTATTATAATTTCATGAATATTTTAAAATAAAATTTAATAAAAATAAAGACGATACAGCAAAAATTATTGTTAAAAAATTATTTCAAATTATAAAATTTTTAAATAACCAAAATTCTTGAAAAAAGATAGTTAGCTTTTAAAAATCAAAATATGAATGAATGAGTATTTGAAATCTTACGAAAAATCATTGAATAAATAAGACAGTTTGAATTTACGACAATAAATAAAAATTTATACAAAAATATTCGTTTTTTTCATGAGAGTATATCATTTAAAAATATAATTCAATAAATTCAAACTATAAATACAATTTTAAATACACTTTATCTTAATCAAGTGAAATTCTCTGATAGCGTTAGTTTTTTAATTATTACGGATTTTAAATTCAAAATTTTGGGCTGTATTTTAAAAAATTATTTATTTTTATCTTTTTTTGAGTCCATATATTAATTATTTTCTAAATCTAGGCTATTCTTTTGAGCTCTTTAATTATACGCTTATAATTTTAAAAGAAAAGTTTTTAAATTTTTTTAAAAATAAAATTTAGAATACTAAAAAAACTAAAAATCCATCAAGCAAAATTAGTGAAATATTATATTAACATTAAAAAAAAACGAGATTTAGGTGTTTGGAATTCAACAGGGTTTTGGATGACGAAATGGAATTCAACTTATTTTTAAGCTAAATAAAATTAAAAATAAGAAATAGATTAAGATTGTTTTGCAACAATAATTTGATTATTGTAATAAATGTAATTCATTTTATTCAAATAATTAAAAAAAAAATTAAAGATTAAAACCCTAAATACTTGGAATTTACATTTTTCAAGTAGAAATAATTGGATTCAAATTTTTGAACAAATAAAGAAAAAGTTATTTACAAATAAAAATTATTTTACTTGAGAGATCTTACTTTTTCCATTTTAGTAATTTAAATAAAAATTAAAACAAACTTTATGAATTAAATAAAAAAAAATATTCTAAAAATTAAATTAGAAATGGAAGTTGTAGATAGACTAATTCAAAAGAGCTCTTCTTCACTTAAGATTGTTCAACTAATCGATGAACTTAATCCGACTCAAAAAATGAGCAATAACAGCATAAATATGTCGCCAAAGGCTCGACCTTTACCAAAATTTTTTGCCGAAACAACCCAATTTTCAACCAAAAAGGAACGCGAAACTCCCAAATTCAGCGAAATACATCCACCAAAGCCACCTATCAAAAGTTGTCCGCCCATTAGTCGACTAAGACCACCGATAAAATCAAATTTTGAAGGTGCCCGAGTAATTTCATTTGTTAATAAAAGCTCAGATGATCCCGGTACCAATTAAGATTGAAATTAAAGCGTCATAAGATCTTAAACTATTTTAATTAAGAGTTAATCAGCAAACATTATGATGAAACAAAAAAAGATTTATTTTTTGAGCAATGTTTTATTATAGAAGGGAGCTTAGGCTGTGGTTCATTTGGAAAAGTAATTTTGATCGGGAAATTTTTTAAAAAAAATTATATGTTTTAACTTATTAGGTTTACAAAGTGAAGAGCAAGGAGGACGGAAAATACTATGCTGTAAAAAAATCACGAGAAAAATTCAAAGGTTCATCGGACAGGTAAATTTATTTTGTTTAAAAAAAAAAAGAATAAGAAAAGAAAGCTTTTTTAAAGAATTAGAAAGTTAGAAGAAGTAGCCAAACACGAGGAGCTGCCGCCTCATAGAAATTTTGTCAAGTTTTATAGAGCATGGGAAGAACGACAAAGACTTTACATTCAAATTGAACTTTGTCAAATGAGGTTTAATTCTTATAAATAATTTAAGAATTTTTTTCAAAAATTTTTTCTTTTTTTTCAAAAAAATAGTTTAAACACTTATGCTGAAAAGCATCATTACATACCTGAAGAAACCATATGGAATGTTTTGGTTGATTTATTACAAGCTCTGAAGCATTTGCACGACAAAAAATTTGTTCATATGGATATCAAACCAGAAAATATTTTCATTTCTTTTGACAACAACTGTAAACTAGGTGATTTTGGTCTAATGATCGATCTAGAAAAAGTAGCCAAAATTAATTTTCTTGTTAATTTAACTCTATTTGAGCCTCAAGAATGATCTAAGAGAAGTTCAAGAAGGCGATCCGAAATATCTAGCACCAGAGGTGTTACACTCAAATTATAATATTACTTGTGCAGCTGATGTATTTAGTTTAGGAATGACCATACTGGAGCTTGCGACCGATCTTGATCTGCCGAGAGGAGGTGAACCATGGCACAAGTTGAGAAATGGACAAATACCTCCACATTTAGTCAGCTCATTGAGCCACGATCTGATTGACATAATAATGAAAATGATTGAGCCTGATCATTTAAAAAGAGCAAGGGTAGACCAATTGCTTAATATGCCAAGAATAAAATGTCTCATAAATAAAAATAGACGCAAGATGATTTTGAAAAATACATATAAATATTTGACAAACATTTTTTTTACTATTAAAAAAGTGTCTCTAACTATATTGACTAGCATTTTGTTTCCAGTTTTTAAAATAAGAAATGCAATTGAATATTTTCGTAAGATAAAATCGGCCAAATATTCCTTATTAAACAATTCGAACACAAAAACAAATGAAGCATCTGATTTAGATAAACAAAATACATCAACTCCGAAAAAAAATGAAAATGAAAATTGTGCGCCCATTTTGATGCAGATTGATGACGATGATGGACCAGGTTAAGTGTTCTATTTTTCTAATTACTAAAAATATATAATTAAAATCAAGAAATGCTTAAACAAAAACCAGATTGATTAAAATTTATTCAACAATATATTTAACAAGATTCTAATTTTTTAAAGACAGTTTTGCTATTTGGTTTTTATTTTATCTAAAATGTAAAAGATTTTATTAAGTAAATATAATTGGCATAGGAGACGGCTTATACCTTTTTTTAAAGTACTATGTCTGTGAATTACTTTATATATATATACATTTTTTTAATTAAATTAAATTTGATTAGATGAATATGAAAAAAAAAAAGATAGATTTTAACACTAGAAAAAGGCAAAGGAAAATTTTTGATCAAATTTCATTTTTCAAAAATTATCAAAACATTCTAAATGCGCAATTAGATTTCAACGCATTTTTAGATATTAAAATCCTTTTTCAAAAGTCTAAAAATAAAGCTTTGAAATGTAACCAAATATCAAAAATCTGCGATGATTTGATCATTTTTGAAAAATGAAATTTGATCAAAAATTTTACTTTGCCCTAGAGAAAGTCCGGTTGTTTCATTGCAAAATTAATGAATTAATATCTAGATTAATAAAAAAATATTTAAAAATAAATCAATTTTATAAAAATAAATAAAATTTTTTAGCTCCAACAAGCCATTTATTTTGAAAAACTTGTCTCTTTTAGAAAAAATATCAAGTAAATATTTTAAAAATCCGGTCAATCAGACCTATGAGGCTTACTAGTATTAAAATGAATATATTATGATGGTATTTAAATAGAAACAAAGAAAGCATAAGTATTGAGCAAATAATTGAAAATCATCATTTATTAATATATATAATATTTTTTAAATTTAATTGAAAGACTTATCTGAATGCAGAATTTTAAGTAATTGAATAAAAAAATGCTTTTTTTCATAGAATTTGCAGTAGATTTTCAAAAATTAAACTTAATTTGTAAAATGTCTAAAAATATGTTATTTTAATATTTTTTTTTGGTAAATTAGATTTTTGGTTTTTTGTTTGGTTCAGAATTTCGCAAATAATTGTTTCTAGACTTAAAAAATAGAACCTTGGTAGAATTTGAAAAGCTATATTTTCTCAATGAAAAAATTTAAAAGAACATTCCTTAATTAAATTTTAAAATAATTTGATTAAAAAATTGAATAATTATATTTTATATATTTATTTAAATATTTAATTAATAATTGTATAATTTAGATCACCCGATTTTAATCAATGACAGCTTTAATGCAAACAACAATTCATATTTGAATCCATTAATCGATTCTTCTTCGTCATTTAGTGACCAAAGTGAATTTTCTATTCAAAACAGGTATTTGAAGATTTAAAAAGTTTAATTCGATGGTTTAATAATTTTTTTACAGATTTCGAAGCTCAAGGAAAACTCATACGGAACCTGCGCACAACAAACTACACAAACACAACTTTTTACTAAATTTAGAAATGTCGCCGACAAGTTCATTATCACCTACAAAAAATTCGCCATGGAAACAAGCGTCAATGCACAATTCCAAATATGAATTAACTCCGTTAGGCTTTACCAGACAAAAACTGATTTTCGATGAAGAAGATGATGATAAAGAGAACAAAAACATTTTAGAGTGCAACAATTCCAAGTCAGTTCGTCTTAAATGCGACTGATAAGTTTTCGAGAAAAATTCATGACATTTTTCAATCCGTTTAGTAGTTTGTTTGATGACAAAAAATTTAATTTATTAATTAAATATTGTTTGTATTTTTATTTTAGATTTTGTATCATTTCAGCTTAGCTTGAGTAAAGACCTAGGAATAAAGAATTAGATTTTGATTAATTTGTAAAATAAATCAAATTTTGTATTTTGTCAAATTTTACAATTTTATTAGAGAATTGAATTTTTTTGTTGATTTAAGTAGATGTGTATTGGAATGAAACGGCCAAAGGGCTTATTAAATTATTTTCATTCAAATGATTGTTATTTTCTATTATCAAGCTACATTACCACATGTCTAAATGAAGATTTATGTAAAGTTAATCTTAGTGAAAATTTGACAATTTAATTTTTTTTAATTTTTTTTTGAAAATCAGTGAATTACTGTCAAATAAAAATTCGGAAATTAAAACTTTACTTTTTTTTCAAATGAACATTTTTTTGGAACAAGAAATAAAAATTCACTAATTTATCTGTTCTGTATCAATGTCAAATTTAATCAAAATTGAAATTAAAAAGATTTTTTAGATTTATTGAAGAATGAATGTTAAAAATGAATCACAACTAGGCAAAAAAAAAATAAAAAGACTTTTTCGAATTAACATTTTTAAAATAAACTCCAACAGAATGCCATTTTTCTAAAAAATAATTTGCTACTTATATAAAAATATTTTTTGAATTTTTCTCCAGGAAGTTAGGAGGTGTTCATTTAAAGAAAGACATTAGTTATATAAAAATTCTAATTTGACATACTATTCGATTGATTGTAAAATAGGAAGAGTCTTTTTCAAGTAGACATCATGAGTAAATGTGCAAAGTCTTGATGATGTCTAACCAGTGCCGTTTAAAGCATTTTTTGATAAATTTTTAACTCACCTTCTTCAAGTTTTTAGCTATCACAGCCAAAATTTGATTTTCAAGATTGGTACATGATTTGATTTAGTTAGTCCACTTCAATGGAGATTGTTTTGCTTATTTTTATTTTTACAAATTAGTAAAAAAAAAATAATTTAGTAAAAGGCGTCCGAACAAAAAAAATTTAATGTTAGGTATTCAATGTTTATATTAACAATTTAGAATTTTTAATTGAATAATTAGAGTTTGCAGTCTGGAAATTTGAGAAGGATTTTTTCTCCTTATTTTAAGTCAAATAACAAAATAGAAACATTAAACTGCATCTAATTTTATAAATAAATTAAATTTTATTTAAAAATATTTTTTATTTCTTTGGCAAAATAGGCTATATCTTTTAATGGTACCTTTTTATCAGAACTAATAGATGCATAAAAAAATTCAGGTGCATTCTGCATTATATCAAAGAGTTGCTTTAGAGTTTCTCCATCACAAGGTAGTAAGTTTTCACAAATAGTGCTATTTATATTCTTATCTTTAAACCATTCACTCACTTTAACTTCTGTCCAATTTTCAATAGCTTTATTTTCATTTAAATTCGGTCTATTTAGCGAATCGGACTTCTTAATTTCAGCAATTTTGCTCAACTCATGTTTAACTCGTCTAAGACATTCATCATAGTTATACTTGGTAAAATTGACAAAAATTTTTGAGCCAAGTATTATTCCTAACCAACCATCAGGCTTATAATCCTGCTGCATTATCAAAGGAATAATTGGCTTGTTCAATTGAAAAGCATATTCAGCTTCAGCTCTACAATTAGTACTTTGCTTGTACTTTTCAGTCATGCACATAAGAACACATTTCGAGTCCTCAATAGCCTTTGCCATTGCTTCAAGACTCGAACCATGAATATTTTCTACATCAATCCATATCTTATGGCCAATATTTTCCAAGTCTTGTTTTATCTTTACACATATATCTCGGCTATCACGATTATAACTTATCATTATGTGATTTACTTGGAACCCTTCACCTTCATTTGCCTCTTCAATTAAATTAATATTCAGTTTGTTATTTATGAGCCACAAACAGCCTTTACAATTAGCTCTCAGACTCTGCAAATTTGTTGAATTAGAAGAATTTGTCTCAAGGATTTTCGTCAATTCAGAATCATTTAAAACGTCTTCGGCTATTTTTTTGTTGAAACAAAGCTGCCACAAAAACCTAACGGCATGACTCATTTCATTTTCATTTCCATGATAGATTAGTTTTCTCAAACATTTATTCATTTTGAACTCAAAATAGACAGTTTCTTTAATCGAGTCATTTACAACCATACAATAAAGTGCATCCAGAAGTTCAATTAAATGCCAAACTGTTGCGTCTATTGAAATTTGTGAAACATATTCTATTAGTTGGTCATTTACTTGAATATGTGTGCGACTAATTTTTTTTTGTCTTTCTAATCTAAGTGCTATTCTTTCTATCATTAAAGCAATTCTGGGTATTATTTTAATCAGATTAGGAAATTTTTTAATTTCTTCTTCCTCAGAAGTTCTAGCTAAAATCATATAACACGCTATTTGTGTATCTTCAATTTTTGAACTATTTGACAAGTCTAATATTAACTTTGTACTATTTTCGATTTTCCAATCGTTTTTGTAAACTGCATATGATTGTGATAAATTCACTAGACAACCAAGGATTGAACGCAATAACTTTTGCAATTGAGATTTATCAGCACTAATGGTTAATAGTTGTCTAAAATGATCGTCATTTATATATATAAAAATTACTTTCATTCCACTTGATCTATAGAAACAATTACAGAACATCAATGAATGATTTGAAAAAGTTCTACAAATATTGAACATCTTTTTGGCTGTCAAATATTTTTTTTTAATAAAATCAATAGTTTCATTTGTCTCTTTTGAAATGCATGCATTCAGTGCTGCTATGAGACCTTCGTGAAATTTAACAGTACATGTCCAATTGATTTTTTGTATAATATTTTTTTTATCGAAAAATTGGCTTCCTATTTCATCTATAGTATTACAAAACTTCTCATCTGAATAACAATTCGAAAAGTTTGAGTAATTGGCTACAAATTCTATATTTTTCTTCAAATTTTCATTTATTTCCACAGCATTTTCTTCTAAATACATTTTCTGATTAAATTTTATTTTTAAATAAATAAAATGTCAGATATGTTTTTCTTTTTGACTCCATGGTTACTGAAGATATGTTTTTTTTCTTATTAATAATGTTATGTAGTAAACTGGGATAATTACTTAATGAGTAGAAAGAGTAAAATATTTTCAAGTTGATTTTTATTTTCAAAAAAATATTAACAAAAAAAGCTCGAAACCAATTTATAGATACTTTTGTCTACTGAAATGATGGATTAATGGGCGTACACCTCTTTTAGTCTAAAAATTTACCTAATTTTCTTTTTAAAAGAATTTATGCAGCTCTTGACTCAATTCTTATTCAGTCAATATTTAATTATTAAATAAATATTGTTATCCAGAATCAATTATCAATTTACTTTTTTTTTTCCAAGAAAATAAAGATTGAGTTTTAAAAAAATGCAATGCTAAGCTAGTCTAAAACTCAGTTTGCTTTATTTGCCGTCTGTGTCGCTTAGTGAATCTATTTTAGGTCATCTGTTAGACGGATTCCATAATAGAGTTCAGGACAGATCCTTGCCTCTTGAACAGATCAATTAGCATCTCTTCACTCTGAAATTGATTTGTTCATTTTGAATGGAATTTTTCTCATTTAAATTAATATAATAATTATTTAGCTTTAAAACTATATTTAACACTTTGATTTACGAAATAAAATTAACAGTTTAAAAAAATTTATTATCTTTTCTCAAAACTCATTCACTATAGTTTGTTGACCAATTTCATTTTACAATCAAAAATTTGAATTTAATTTTAAAATTTAAACTTTTATTTTAATTTATAAATAAATATAAAAATAATCAAAAAATATACTATTAAATTCTAAGGAAAACAAAAAAATTTAATGAGGGATATTTTTAACCGTAATTTGGACTACAAGCGCATCCACAACCAGTTGGACACTTTTTGTTTGTTTTGAACCATTTCATCATATGAATCAAATGTCCACCATGACAACAAAAATGACACCAAGCATACAAACGTTTTACTGGCAAATGGCTTAAATTATATCATAATGAAATTTGAAGTAAATATATATCAAATCAAATTTACCAATACGAGCATAAAAAAGCATTTTTTTTGCATTCTCTACAAATTTGAGTACCAGGTTTAATTGTTATTCTACATGATGCGCACATTGTAGTATAACTATGCGCTTTCTGAGCTTGATTACGTAGAAATTCTGTTTGACAATTTTTCAAAATTTCAATTCTTTGATTCCAAAGTTCATATTTTGCAAGCAAATCTAAAAATAATCATCTAATATAAAATTAAATAAAATATAAATCCAATTTTTTTACATTGAAAAATGAATTTGCCTAAATTTAAGATTTTGATAATTTTGTAATTTCTAAATTTTATATTTTGAATATTTTGTTAAAAAGCATAGTTAAATGTAATGTTAGAATTTGTAGTAAATAGCGAGAGGGATTGAAATTGAAATAATAAAAGTTGATTTCTCAATAAAGAAGTAAATATTTATTTTTTGGGAATTTTTTTGGTCAAATTTGAAAAAAAAATTTAAATTTAAATTATATTTCAATATAATTTTTCGAAATTACAATTAAAAGTTTGATTATCTGCGATGAAAAAAAAATTATCTAAAAAAAAAGTTTTTTCAATCAATTTTGTATTTTTATTTGTGAAAAATTTTATTTTTGGTAATTTAATGTTGAAAACATATATTCAAATAATAATTAAAAAAATTGAAAAATTAAGATTTTTTTTCAAAATAATACAGCTAATTATAAAATAATTAAAAAATCTAGTGATGTTGGTTTAGCTTGATTAGCTAGTAAGCCAATTTTTGGTTAACCAGTTTCTGGTTAAATTCAATTATTTAAACCAATTTTGTAAATTTTAAATTTTTATTTCAAAATTTAAAGTACAATATTATCACTTTAATTTTTGAATAAAATAAAATTTACTCTTTAATTAATCTTAAATAAAGATTATATTTATCTTGATCCTAATCTATTATTTATTTTTTTTGGGAGATCAAATTTACCAAATATTGGTATTTTGACTAACCAAAATTTGGTCGACCAAGCATTGGTTAACTAACATCACTAAAAAATTGGTCGATTTTCAAATTTTATCAATCCATTGGAAAAGATTTCTGGAATAAATTTTCAGAACATTCATATTAAATAGAAAAAATTTATTTTACCTATGTACTGAATAAACCATTCATCTAAATACAACGAATCTATTTTTGTTTTGTCAATTTTATTATGCTGTGTGGCAATTAGATACATAAATATTGCTGTTACTAAATCGTTCTTAAATAAAAATATAAACATATTTTATCAATCCATTGGAAATTTACTTTTTCGTTCACATACGAAAACAAAAGCTCACAAAACCTCTCATCAAAATTGATTTTTAGTGCATTTTCAATTTCAATATTACTTTGGAATTGAGTATTTAAATCGGCTATTCTAAATATAAATTATTATATTTATAAAATTACCTTAAACTTAAGCTTTACTTATTGATTTCTAAATTACTATTAGTATTGTTTGCATTTATACTAGTTTTTTGATCTTTATTTTCCAATAATTTTGTAGATTGAGCAATAGACATGGTCAAGTCAGACTGACTTTTGAAATTGCTTGGATATGTACTCAGATGTTGATCATCATTGTCCAAAAAATCAGCTTCTCTTTCGTTTTTGCTCAGAAATCCGATTAAATCGCCTAAATTATGAAAGTCTCCATTTTCTTTTGTATGTATTGAATACTCATCATCATCCTCAAATTTTGTTAAATAGCTATTATTGAGCAAGTTGTTATTTTCTTGAATTTCATGATTATCCAACTCGTTATTTGTACTAGCAAAAAAGCTATTGGTAGGGTTAAAGTTAGTTAGCTTATCACTAACTTCTTTTAATTTCTGATTATTAGAATTGTTGTTTGGATCTAGATTAACTAATAATGGGTTTCCATTTGATTCAATGACTGGACTGTCGCCTAAATTTACTACTAAATAAAATATTTATCCTAAAACAGATTTGAGTTTACCAGAAGCAATTTCGCCCGATGAACCTGTTTCAACATCAGAATCATTGGGAGAAGATGAAACATTGGCAATTGCGGTAACCTGTGAGATTGGAATCTGTATTGTCGAATTATTTTCATCTGAATAGATTAAAATTTATTAAACATTACATTTTATTACAGCTATTAGTCGAGATTTGCATGGTAAAGTTTTAAAAAAAATAATATGTATTTTAAAAAAAAATAAATTGACTAAAAAAAATGTTAAAATTTTTCTGGACTTAAAGTATTTGAACTGATCATTGACTTCAATCTGTTGATAGGAGACTGTTAGTAGTTTAAGTTTTTTAAAAGTCTCATGACTTATAAAGGACTTAAAACCCGCTGAGGCTGGAAAATCAAAATATCTCTACAATAGGGGACGCATGTTTATACCTTAATATTTTTATATCTTAAATTTAACTGTAAAATCTGGTCTCGACTGTAAAGAAATAAGTCAATCGATTTCAAAAATAAGATATGTCTGTAAAAAAGTTAATGCGTCTTCGAAATTGGAAGCCGATTTAACAGCTCACCAGAAGGCATGTAAAGAGAAAGAATTGTCAGTATCGCTTGATATTGAAATCAGATGGAATTCGACTTTTGACATGATAGATAGAGCAATGAAAATTAGAAAATCTTTGACTGCAATTTCAAAAGACTTAAACGATGAAAAACCAGAAGAAAATATACTCTTAGATTTAGAAGATTTTAACAATGCCAGTTTAGTTTTAGAAATTCTTGAACCGTTTAATCAAAGTAATTAATCTAGAAAAATAATTTTTAAAGCGTTTTAATTATTATTTTTAAATTAGGTACATTGGACTTATCAGGTGATAACTACAACTCTTGTAGTCATTTG
>PJRA01000272.1:1234286-1245189 GCA_016987375.1 Brachionus koreanus
GATTTGATATAAGGATCCATGGTAAATTTACGCAATTTTACGTAAATTTGTTTGATTTAACGTAAAAAATTGTATTTTGACTATTTTTTACGTAAAACAAGAATTGTAAAAATTGGTAAATTAACTATAATTTACACAAATTTACGTAGAATTTAGTTAATTTACTATTTTTTGCGTTAATTTATGTTAACTGCAAAAATGTCAAAAAAATTTCAAATTTTGCCATTTTTCATTAAATTTTGCTAAAAAATTGTAAAAAATAAAATTAAGCAAAACAAATATGATTTGTAATAAAAAACTTTTATTCTTTAGAATATAATAAAAAAAGTTTCTAGTTTTTTTTAATTTTTGATGTGCAATGTTGATCATTCAAATATCCATACAAACCTTCACTTTTGAGATATTAGAATGGCCAAAAGGATTATATTTTACAATTTTTTACCAAAATTTACCAGTAAAATTTTTGTTTTTTTACCAATTTTTACGTAAAAATGGTAAAGAGTTAAATTTAAAAAAAAATTTTTTTTCTAGAAAAAATAATATTTTTTAGCAAAATTTAATGAAAATTGGCAAAATTTGAAATTTTTTTGCTAAATTTTGCTAAAAAATTGTAAAATATAATCCTTTTGGCCATTCAAATATCTCAAAAGTGAAGGTTTGTATGGATATTTGAATGACTATTTTTTACGTTAAATTAAACAAATTTACGTAAAATTGCGTAAATTTACCATGGATCCTTATATCAAATCACCACTGTATATACAACTTTAAATCTTACTTGAATTTATTTTGTTGCCTGATTCAAGATGTTTTGAATTTCCCAAACTAGAATTAGATTTACTACTGTCTTCTTCCTTAAAATCAAATTTATCGCTTTCTTTATACATAGTTTTTAAAATCATCCAATTTTTGTAATCCTAAATGTGAAAATAAAAATAGTCTCAGGTAAATTTAAATTGATCATGACTAACATCTACTCTTTTAAAATCAAGAGCTACTTGAGCATTATGGTCACAAAGTTCATCAAAAGAGCCATTAATAAATCGGTAATTAGTTGCCGAATGACGAAACCAGTCTGTCTTGGTTATCTAAGTGATGATTTTTTAAATTATATTTTTTCAAGACAAAAAATTTATACAATAGGGTCATCCAAAATTAAAAGTTCACTTCGATTTATTTGAAACTTGTCACTGTTTGGATAATAAGAAAGAGCAGATGACATATCGGCTTCTAAAGCTAAAAATGCTTTACTGACAATAGAATAAAATAATTTCAAAATGTAGCAAACCTTCATTTTTTTGTTCATTTTCAAATCCCTTTGCAAATGCTAATGAACCATTTCTATCCATTTCTACAGAAACAACAGTCATATAGTCTGCTGGCTTTAAAGTATCGCACATAACTGCATTGTATATTGTACTTTGTACGTTCCCATTAACCAATTCGGCTTTGGCAGAGGCAATAATGCTATCTGTACTCCTCCATAAGAAGTCTTTTTTTGTCAAATTAGTCAACTTTTATTTTTATTCAATTAAAATTACTGTTTGCTTTATTAATCACGGAATCGAAAGAAGCATAAGGCACATACGGACGAGTTAAATCCCAAACATACAAATACTTAAGGTGAAAGTTAGAGCCTGACATACAAGCTCCAATTTGTGTTTTTCGATTCGGTCTCCATCTAATATTTGAAACACTTTCAGGATTTGTTAAAGAATATCTATAATGAGGTCTTTCAAGTGTCATAAATAATGACACATCCAAAACCTAATTTAAAGAATACATTTTTATTATTATCATTTTTATTATTTTTATTTGTAAAGATATATAGAAAATTCAAAATTAGTATTTAACAAGATCATATGTTTTAAATTAAAGTAATTGATTATTTTAGATTTTAAAAGGCAACAAATATTAATTAAATATTTAGTTAATAATCTATTTAATAAAGTATTTTAATTTATTAATAATAAATTAGTAACAAACAGATGAATTTCCAACGTTATGTTTTTCAAAAGCAATTTTTCTTCATAATTTCTGATAAAAAAAGCAAAATTTTTCTAATTTTTTTACAATTTCTGAATAACGCGTAAACACTTTAAAAAATTCCAAACTTAAATGACTTTTTTGTAGCAATCTTTAATTTTACTATTTAAATAATTAACTATCTTTTAGTTGTGTATTAAAATCGCAAGAAAAAAACAAATAAAATTCTTTTACTAAAGTGCAAACGATGAAAAAGAATTTACTTTTACATAAACCTTATTTGAAACATCTAAAGAAGAAAATAAACAAGAAACAAGAAAAGTGTTTCTTAGTTTTGTTATAACTAAACTAAATAGAAGTGATGATATTTAATACTGTCAATGACGATCACTGAACTGTCATAGCTTGGTGTTGGTCGTCTTGATGGCCATGTGGGGAAAATTTTTTTTAAATTTTAACTTTTTTCAATCTATCAAATTTTTATATTGAAAAATGTTTAAAATTTTATTTTTTGTACATAGCCATCAAAACGGTCAGCACCAAGTTTTGGAAGTCCAATGGCCGTTACTGACGCTACCCAACACTATTTTTTACTGATAAATAAAGTTGATGTTTAATTCAAATACTTTTAATCCTAAAAAAAATTAGTTGGTATTTATTTAAATTATATTTAAAAAATGCTACATTAATTTAAAAAAAGAAATAAAATCTCTTAATATAAAGGTGTTAAAATTGAAATGATATTTTGAATTAGTCATCAACTTCAACTTGCCCTTTAAACAGATCCAAAACTAAATTGTCAATATGAGTTTGTTTAAAATGTCTAAACCATTTTTTAAATCAGGTTTATTCAAATTAAAAAATTAATTTTTTTAAGTTATAATTTTCGAAAATCCTATGATTAGAATAATAGAATAATTATTATATTTAAGTAAAGTGATTTAAATTTTAAACTTTTGAAAAAGTTTGAATAATATTTACCGATATGAGGCGATCTACCCCAGAAACGGCCAGCCAATTTTTCTCTTCCGGATGCCATTCTATATGAGAAATATTTCTTGATAATTTGTATCTTTTTTCTGGTTCAGTATATTTTCTTTTATCCCACATCTTATTCACAAAAATCAAGTATCTATTCAATTAATAAATTGTAATAAATCATACATAAATAACTCCTGATTCTGAACCACTTGCAAATTGATTGCTCAAATGAGGGTTGAATTGTAAATCTGTGACTTTATCCTCATGGGAATGCTTGAATGTTGATAAAACTTCTCCATTTAATAATGGTACTCTAAAATCAATTAATTTTATATTTCCATCTTGGCCTCCACTAATGAGTAAATTTGGCTCAGTCGGATGAAAGTGAAGTTTGCTTACAGTCAAATCATGGAATCTGTAAGTATTTTCCAATTTAAGTTCACTTTGAGTTACTATTAATTTTTGTAAAACGCCATTTGAGCCACATGATGCAACGAGTCTTTGATCCAATCTTGACCAACCGATATCAACTATTCTATGATTAACTAAACGAGGATTGAGAATAAAATTAGAAACAAATCGATCTTCTTCGATTGTAAATAATTCCCAGTCTTTAAATTTAACATTTATTTGAATTTGTTGAATATAATTTCAATACATCTTTTTTAAATACCTGATGTTCCCGCTGCAATTAATCTGTTTCCGTCTTTATTTAAAGCTAGACTCTGAACATTGAAGTTTACTAAATGAGAAAATGTTTTGCTCATTTTATTTTTCTAAAACAATTTACATTCTTTTAAACAGGTAAAATTCCTTTTGAATTTAAAGAAAAAAAATACGATTGCTTTTAAATTTATTTAATTTTCTCAAAATATTAATTCTTTATTTTTAGAGTAGTATTTTTTTCAATGTTTATAGTTAACTATTTTGTTCAATTTTTGTCTTTTTATTTCAAGTTTTTAATTTTAGGGTAAAAGATAGAATTAATTCATTTTCATTTAATTTTTTGTTCAATTTTTTAGTAAAATTAAAATATGATACTAAAAATATAATTTCTTTATGTGTCTAAATTATAGTCAGTATTGGTTCTAATGCTTTTTAAAGATCAAAATACATATTTAACATTACATAGTTTTTTTGACACTAAAGATTATTACAAAAAAAGTATTAAAAAAATCTTTAGTTTAAAAAAAAATCAATTCTTTTTAATGGACAAATAAAAAAAGAATTTAACTAAAAAAAGTTTTAGATTTTGCGAGCATTTTTTGTAATCATTTATTTACCTTTGTTTTTCGATACTTTTCAATAAAGTATACATAGAAGAACTTATATTTCATTCCAAAAAACAGAAATTTAATTACAGTTACAAATTAATTATCAATTAAACAAATTAGAAATTATATAAAACCTTAAGACTATTTTATAATTTATTAAATTGGATATTTTGTTTAAAATTGACTTTTTTCTTTAGAATTACTCTAGTTGTTTAAATTTAAAATAGATTAAATTCATTTTTTTCATATTGTTCAAAAATTGTTTAGGGTTCAAAATACATAAAAGGTCTATTAAATATTTATCAAATAATAAGTATTTTAAATAAATTATCATTTGAATAGATGAGTTGATTTTAAGTTTTAAAATTTAAAGCAATATTTATAAATATTCGCTTTTTGGGAATATATTTTTTTGTCGAATTATTCAAAAATTATTAGTTGAACAAAAAATGATATGTCATATTTTCAAAAATAAATAAAAACTAAAAAGAATTTTTAATTTAAAATTTATTTTTTAACTCTAACTTTTAAATAAGTGAATGCCTTAAGATGATCAATAGATTTTATTTCAACTAGATTATCAATATTAGAAAGGCCATCTTGTTCATAACGATTTAAAGCATTGCTCAAATATGAAAATCTTGTATTGCTAGCCTTAGAAGATTCATGAGGTAGCATCTTAAAAGATGGTTGTTCTCTAAGTTCTGGTCTCATTATACAAAGCTTTTGATTGAACATTCTCACTTGAAAGTCATCATCTTCTGCACCCCAGCCAAAATATTCATTTGAGAAGCCGTTAACTTTAATAAAATGCTCTAACCTAAGGCTCAAAATACCACCAGTTAAAAATTGATTATATAATCTTTCTTGATTCGTTTTGATGTTAAAAACCTTTCTAGATAAATGCCATGGCATTTTACGGCATCTATAATCACCGCTTTCTCCTAATTTATTGCCGTCATTGGATGGTACCAGATCAACATCGTGTATCACAATGCAATCTGCGTTTTCCCTACTGTCAATTATGTGCTTTACTGCAGAATTGATCAGTCTTCCCTTGTTAAATTTTGATTCCATATCAACTTGTTCAACAACTAAAATTTTATAACTAAATGGATATTGATACTTTTGAAGATATGAATGCATATTAATTAGAAAAAGCTTCAGATTTTCATAACGAGAATGACTATATGGCACTACAAATACCACATGATCTATATTATCTAAATTACATTCTTTTCCTGGATCTAACTTCGGCTTCCAGAGCCCGCCTAATTTCAAATCATTGAACATATCAAAGTCTTTATCATTATTGAAAGGATCGAATAAAATTGATTTGTTTAAAATCGGATAATACAAATTATTTTCTCTTTTTGAGAGTGAATTTTGAATTTTTTTGTTTAAATCTTTGGTTAGAGATGAAGCAGAGCATTTTTTGTTTTTATCTACAAATTTGTCGCTAATTTTTGAGCCAAGATCTCGAGTTATATATTTACATGAAACGTCGATACGATATATATCCATAATATTAAAGTTCAACTGAATTTCTCTTGATGATTTCTTAGTCGATGAAATAGGTTGACATTGTTGTTTTGTTTGAAAAACATCTTGATTGAAAGATGAAAGAATATAGTTGAATATAAACCAAATATTGACCAGCGTTAAACCTAGTGAAAACCAAAAGATTATTCTATTTCTTCCCATTTTAAATTTTCATGGCATGCAAGTAACATTTAATAACAAAAAATTTAAATTCAATTTTTGACTTTTAATTGAAATAAATTAAAGAGAAAAAATAATCTAAAGCTAAATTTTTTTAAACTAAATTAAGTTAACGAAAAACTAATAATTATGACTAAATAAAGTAAAAGGATGCCTAGTATTTTTATCATTAAAATTTTGCTCAATCGATTTTAAACTTTTAGAAAATATAAATCTAAGTTTAAAGATTAAATGATGACGAAAAAATAAAGCTTATCTAATACTAATTTTTTTTTGGCATAATTTTTTTACTTTATTTAAAAATGCCGTAAATTATTTGGAATAAAGGCTAATATTTTATTATTGAATTTATATTATTTTAATTATATCCTTATTTTAAAACATTAAATCGCAAAATTATTTTTCACATTAAAATTATAAATTTAACATTTTTTTTATTTAAGAGAAATAATCATGTATTATACAATCATGAAAATTAAAATAAATAAATAAAAACTACATTTTAACAATTAAATAAACAATTAAGTAAAATAATTATAAATTAATTATGAATAGAATTTAAATGAACTAAAAAAAGGTTCTCAATAAATTCTATTGTTCTTTCTTTAACTTAAAACACATCTGGCAGAAAATTTAGTATTCAATTACTTAATATTTATTCTTTCATATTTCAATAATTGCATTTAAAATTCCTCTTCTATTCATTAATATTTTGGAATTGTTGAGTTGTTTTTATAAAGTCATGATTTATAATTAAAACTCGTTCATGCATCAAAGTTCTCTAATTGATGAGATATTTTAATAGTAGGAATTTAATACCTTTATTAAATATGTAAAAAGATTTTCTTTTTTTACAATGTATGAATATAAATTTTAGTTTTTTATTACATTTAATAGTAAAGTTAAGCAAATAAAAAGAATAATGAAGAAAAAGATATGTATAAACTGATTTTATTCTAGTATACAAATAAAGATAATTTTTATAATTTCTAAAGCATATCTACATAGACTTGAATTTTAGACCCAAAAAAAAATTCAAGCTCAGAAAAAATGATATTTTTAGAATTGTTAAATTTTCCATTTTTTCTTAATAGAAATAATAATATCTAAAAGAAAAGAAATATATGTTACACAGTGAATATTTTTAATTAAACAAAAATATTTTAATGAAACTTTTGGAATTCCTAATTATATTATTAAAAAGTGACTAAGACTTTTTTAAAAATTCAAAATTTTAATTATTGTTTTTATGTTGTGTTAAAATTCCTTTTTAAGTATTCATTGAAAAAGTTAACGTAGTAGCAAAAAAATACAGAAAAATCGGTGAGCTTTATTGTTATTGTGGTCCTCCATGTATCTTCTGGTCATGGTATTTCAGGTCACCTTTGAGGATTTCATTGAAGTGCTCTTTTTGAATACGTTCTTTCATTCTAAGTACATGTTCAAGCCATCACAGTCATTTATTCCTTATGTATTTACTCATCTATTCGGATTTGAACATTATTTCATGCCAGTAAATTCGGATGATTATCCGCCGTAAAAGGCATTATCAAGGAGTCTGTGTTCAAATATCTGAAATTCTTTGCTATCATTTTAAGCACGAGTCAAATTTTGTTTCTTTAATTATTGAAATTGACTAAAGATTGATTGACGAGATATTGAATAATATCCACAAAATTAAGTAACTAATAAAACTCGAATAAAACTTTTAATTGTTTATTACTTTATTCTCTTAATAATTTAAAATCAAATTTAATATTATTTATGATATATAAATTTAAAAGTCAAGCTGGTTTTTTTTTCATCTGATTTTCATATTTTAAACAAAAGAAAACTTTTATTGATTAAAATTTAAATCAAGAGACCAGCTTGAGATATGATCTATATCTTTTTGAAGTAAAAAATGCCTTCTATATCTTTAATTATTAAAAAAAATTCTACTACAAAACAATTACATTCAAATTTTATTTATACAACATTTGAAAGATCAAATAAAAATTATTAAAAATAGAAGCGAAAACATTGTTGGACTGGTTATCTCTAACTGTTTAGACAATGATGAACATAAAAAAAGATAAACCTTTACTAGGTCCTCAATTGTCAAAATCTAATCAAAATCTTTTTTAAAAATCAGAGTAACATTTACTATTTTCCATTATTTAAGCAATTTTCCTTGACTAAGTGATTAGCGAAACAGCAAGATAATTGGACTAAGTATGCCTTCTGTCTTTTCAACACAAAATTTTGAATCTAGAAATTTCGACCAGTCGCTATATTTACTTCTAGTGTATTCAGATTTTTTCTTTTCTTCAGTTAAACTTAATCAATATCATTATTAACAAAAGTATATCATAAGTCTCAGCAATCAGTAAGTTTTAAGTTCTTAATGGGTTTTTTGAAATTCCTTAGACATTGAGATCTAATTTTCTCTTATTGATCTTTTAAATTTCTAATCATTGTAATCTCTTAAGCTAAAAATCCAACGTGTGATTACTAGTATTGAAAATTCAAAACTCTGGTCAACTTGTTTCGATCACACACTATTTTAATCAATTGATGAAAAAAAAAACTTTTCTTAATCGCAATGCACGAAAAAGCAAATTAAAAATTAACTTCAATTATTTTAAAAATAAAATTCAATTCTAATCTTTTTTCTATAGAATAAAATTATTTTGAAAACCCAATATTTATTAAATATAAATAATTGAATAAAATTTTAGATTTTAAATTTGAAAAAAAAATATTTTTGATTCAAAGCAAAGCTATCTAAGTTTTTAAAATAAAATTTTCGCTATAAATTGGTAGAATATTTAAAAAGATCTAAATAAAGTGTGTATTTAATTAAATTTAAAAAAATTCATATTTATTTTAGTCTCAAATATCCATTTTTAAGTTTGAGCGTATTGGATTTAAATAACTTGTATGCTCGCTTCAAATATGATAGGAATTAATAAGATAAAGCCATATGTAAAAGGCAAATATAAAATACCTAGAAGTTTTAAAAATATAATTATTAATACACTTCCATTCAAGTAAAACTACAATTCAAAAGTATGGATCAGAGATGACAGGTGCGACTTGGAAAGATTCATTGAAATGGTTAGATAACTTAGCTAATTAAGCAATTTTAAAAACGATAGATAACTGGATAGCATAAACCAATATTGATGATTTCGGTCTTAAGAAAGTTACTTTTAAATTCTTACTAGATAATACCACATCAGTTCTTCAACCAACAGATGGTGGTATTATTAACTATTTTAAAATCAAATACAGAGCATTACTTAAAGATTTTTTTAAAACTTAAAAAATTCAAAATATAAATTTGGATAAAGCGCAAGATTTCATTGACCATGTATGCTAGCAGGAAAATTAAAATTAAATGAAAAATTACTTTTCTTTTTTTGTAATAATTTCATCAATTGTTAGCTAAAAAAGCTTTTTTTTAATTATTTTTATTAGATAAGTTTTGATAAATTAATTTAATGAAATATAGAAAATTTTAATTAGATGATTAAATGAGATCTGAGCAACAAAAAATATAGTTCTTTTCTAAAACTAAAAAAAAATTATCAATTAAAGCTTTTTAGCACTTAAAACTCTTTTAATTAAGAGCGGGCGGCTATTTGCTGTCGCAAGACTATTCCTATAAAAGAGCTTTTGACCATTGTTTTTCTGAATCTTTTCATCCTGAGGATTTTCGTCTTTCTTTTTGGATTCGTCAATTTTTATTTGTAAACTCAAATTACTATCTAAATTTTTTGTTTCCAAAGACGGAATTTGATTGAAATTAAAAGCAAGTTTTAATTGAAAATCGTAATTTCGTTGTAAAAAATCTGATTTTTGACCCAAATTAGCTTTGTATGGTATAATTGATTTTGGTTTCTCTTTGTCCTTTGTTTCTTCTTCTTCATCGCTTATGCTATTTGTCAAAGAAAGAGTCTCAATATCTTGATAAATTGATCTTATCATTTCATTTTCTTTTTTTATTTTTGAATTATCCTCAATTTTTAAATTTTTTTTTCTATTTAGAGTTAATTTAGATGTAATGTTGTGATCATTGGCTCTCATAAAGGTTTTAACTTGAGGAGTTTTTTGGTTTATATCCATTACAGTTTTTCTCTTCGAAGAATCTATCCTTTCCCTCTTATCAAAGCTAGTTTTAGAAATTCGCTCATTTTTGTTTTTGATTAAGTTTTTCTCTCTGAATACTCTATAGAACAATTTATCTAAAGTAGAATGAGAATTTTCTTCCTTTTATTAGAAAAATTAGACAAAATTAATTTGAAGATTCGTCTTACAATATTGTTCATTTCTTTTTCTACTAAAACTTCAAAATCTTTAGTCCATCCAAGTTTGTCAACAAAATCATCTATTGTGTCTACCAAATCACCTAGCAACTGAAGATCTTTTCGTTTGTCAATTTTTTTTCCTCTTTTAAACGGTCCGACAGATTCTCTGTTCATCAATAATCTTGGAGCATTAAAGTGTGAGCCACGAATTATGTTTGCAAAAGGCTCAACTTCAAGTGAAGTTCCCATGACTATAATGCAATCAGCTGCTTGAAAATCGCTTTCATGATGTGCGTAAAAATTGTCCGGTAATTTGTCACCAAAAAATACTATGTCCTTTTTGAAAAATAGTTTGATTTAAATTAAACACATTTCTATTTAATACATACTGGTTTAATTACTCCTGTGCAACTTCCATATTTACAGCGAGGAATATTATCTTTAAATACTTCATTCTAAAAATTAAAATAAATTTCTAATTAGATTGTTTTTTGCTTATATTAAAAATAAAAAGAAGAATAAAATATAATATAATTTCTTCTTAAATAGGACATCAATCATGTGAAATCGATTTCTAAGAACCATTATCAGTACAAATTGATTGTATTAAAAGCTAGAGTAAATAGCTGGTTATAAAGAACGTTAGCT
>PJRA01000272.1:1251044-1348348 GCA_016987375.1 Brachionus koreanus
GACTTTTGGTGCAACTAAGTATGCATCAGTTTGTTGCACTTAGAGAACCAATTATAAGCCTTCAGGAAAAAAGTTATTAGATTTTTTAGCATTGTTTTTGTTCTATTTGTTTATTTTGTACCAGATTTCACAAAACCGGTTGTATTAATTTTCAAAAACAAATTACAGAGGTTGTACCTAAAATATAGATCTGAATCAAAAAAAAATAGTTAAAAAAAATATTTATTAATATAACACATCCAAAATAATATAGAAAAAATAAAAAAAAAATGTAATAGTTTAAACTTTGTTTTGTTTAATGCTTATCTTTTCTTTTACTCTAATCAATATTTAATGCACTTAGAATTATAAAAGTTACAAAGAAATCACGAAATCAAAAGTAAAGACCCAATGCTTCACAGGAAGTGAATTAGGAAAAAAAAGGAACATTATCTGGCATTATAACTTAGATTTCTTTTTTTATTTTCCAAGTGTAATCAAATTCATTGTACATTAAAACAAGAGACAAAATTCGTTTATAATTCCTCTATGTTATTCTACCGAAAATGAAAAATTTTAATTTTGAAATATAAATAATTTGAAATTGTCTTTTAAATTTTTTTTATCTGGATCTGCGCTTAAGGGATTAAATTTTGTAGACTTTTGGCTACGGATTTTGAGTGATACAGAATTTCTATATAAAAGAAATTTTTATACATGAATTTATTAAAAATAAAATAAAAAAATGGAAATTGGTTGTAAATTTTGAATCTTGAAAATTTATTTGATAATTTTATATTCTCATATATATTTACAAATATAAAAAAAAAGAAATAAAAATTTAAACAAATTTTTAAATGTCAAAAAATTTATTATCAAAATTTATATTCAAAAAATAATTTTAAAAATTAAATTTAATTTAGTCGATAAATATTATTCAGAAATTTAATTTAATAAAGAAAATATTTAAATTAAATGTTTAAAAAAATTAAATTCTTTAAATTGTTTTTCTTTTTCGGTATCATTAGAACAGTTTTGTTTTCTGAACTAGTCTATTTTAAAAATTTCATAATTATATTTTTTTAATTATAAATGAACAATACGCAAATTTATACGTATCTAACTAATTGTACTAGATTATAAACTCTTGCCATTGTTAGATAAAAAGTCAAAAAAAATGATATTAATACTTCAGTGATATATTGTTCCTCCATACGGAAATCAAATATTCTAAAATGAACAGCTAAATTGAATAAATATCCAAACATCATCAAAAATCTTGACATTTTTGGTCTTTTATAAGCCATATGTATTGATAAAATAGACAAAAAAGCTAGAATTGCTATTATTTGTCTATAGAGTCCGGTAAATACATCAAACCATCCATTGCTTGAATTTTCGTCAAAAAAAATTCCACTGTCGTTGATTACATTTGCCAAATCGCAGGCAAAAACCAGAATAACAAAAATAAAAATAAGTAAGTCTTCAAATATTGTCGTGATCGAGTCACATGAAATAGTAAACTTTTTTGTTTTTTGCGATTTTGTTTGCGAAAATGAATTTTCATTCTGACTCGAGTTAAAAGAGGTTTCAATTTTTTCTTGAGAAATGGATGCAGGTGAAATTTCATATTTTTTATTCTCTTTTCGAGGTGATGTCTTGAAAACATAGTTTGGAACTGTTCCTGCAATTGTATATGCTTTTTTGCTTATGTTTTTTAGGTTATCACATATGTTGTTTAATTTTGGTGAAGAGTTTTCTTGATTTACAATTTTTTGAGTTTTTTCTTTGGAAACAATATTGTTTAGTTGCTGAAAAGGCTTATGCATATTGTTATTAGTTGCATTAATTGTTTTTCGTTGACGAATTAAATGATCACCAATTTGAAGATCAATATTCTTGAGATGACTGTTCAATTTCATTTTGCAAGGCTTACACAGATCATACAAGTGATCCAATCTTTTTTTAAAAGCTTCGTATTCTTTATCGGAAGTCTTATCCTTTAAAATAAATTTTGGTCTAAAATTAATTGATGGAACAAAAAACAACATACATCCATTTTCTCGTCGAATTTTTTCATTTCATTTAATTTCATTTCCTGGTTTCTATTACACTGCTCACAGAGCAATGAACCTGAAGAAGAATAATTCTGGTTTGTATTAGCACAAAATTGTTTGTTTACCTCATTTTGCATTTCAGGTATTAATTTATTATAATCACCATCCTTGATTTTGAAAAATAAAAATAAAATTAAACAATTATTGTTTTTTACTTTTTTGAATCCGTTGTATTGTTCACACTTTTCACATGTCCACGAATTTTTATTCATAAAAAACACCTGAGATTCTTGATTGCAAAACCAGCAAGTTACTTTAGTTTTTAGCATTTTTAGCTAATAAATTTTTTAACTTGGCTTAAATTCAAATAATTTTATAATTTTGTTTGCATCTTAAATGCTCAAAAATCAAAACCATGCAAATAAATTTTCTCTTTTGGGCATCAGGTTGAAGGTTGGATGCAAAAATATTTTCAAAAATTTAAAATAAGGATTGAATTTAAAAATATATTTTTCGATTAATTTTAAATTGTAAAAATGTACATTAAAGAGATTACTATTGATGGTTTTAAATCGTACGCACAGCAAACCACAGTATCACATTTTGATCCACACTTCAATGCAATTACAGGTCTGAATGGCTCTGGAAAATCTAACATTCTTGATTCGATCTGCTTTGTGCTCGGCATCAGCAATTTGACTCAAGTCCGCGCGACTCATTTACAGGAATTAATTTACAAAGGAGGAAATGCTGGTATCACAAAAGCAACTGTGTCGATCACGTTCGATAACATGGACAAGAATCAAAGTCCTCCGGGCTACCAAGATTATGAGGAAATTACAATAACTAGGCAGATTTCAGTGGGCAATAAGCATAAATATTTGATTAATGGTCAAAATGCGACTGCACAGAGAGTCACTGACTTGTTTTGCTCGGTTCAATTGAACGTCAACAATCCAAATTTTTTGATAATGCAGGGAAAAATTACCAAAGTTCTCAACATGAAGCCTGTCGAAATTTTATCCATGATTGAAGAAGCTGCTGGTACAAAAACTTACGACATAAAGAAGGCAAATGCTCTCAAGACCATAGAGCACAAAAATTCGAAATTAAATGAAATAGAACGGGTTCTAAAAGAAGACATCACTCCGGCTATTGAAAAATTAAAACAAGAGCGAAGTGCATATATTGAGTACCAAAAATGTGAAAGAGAATACTTGCATTTGCACAAAGTTTCTTTAGCGTTCAAATTTTACCAAGCTGACCAAGCTGTTCAAAAAAGCAAATCGGCTAATGAAGGAGTTGAAAAAGAATTTGATGATCTTACCGAAAGTATACATGAAATTGAAAACAAGATTGCTTTATTGAAAAATGAAATAAGTGTGTCTATTGTAAATATGGAAAAGAGTCAGAATGATGAACAAATGATCAAGTTGGAGTCGGATCTAAAGAAAAATCGAATGGAGTTGGCAAAATTAACCAGTGAATTGAACAATATAAAATCAAATTCGAAAGCAGATATTAAGCGACAAGATGAAATTAAAAAGAATATCAAAGATGTAAAAATATTTAAAAAAAAAAAAGATTTTTTGTAATTTAATAATGAATTCTCTAAGAACGAAAAATCGATTGAAGCCAAAGAAACAAAATTGAATGAAATGAAGTCAAATGTTGAAAATTTAGAAAAAGATTTGGCTTTAGCAGATCAAAATTTGAAGAAAGCTCAGAAAGAATACGAAGCGTTGTGTTGTGGTTTTGTAATTGATGAGGATACATCACAATTGCAAACAATACAGGATCAAATTTTAAACACTAAAAATAAAATAAGCGAGAGACAAACTTCGGTCAAAAAAGCTCAAATAAAGTTATTTTATTATTTTTAATTACTAACTTTTAATTTTTATTTTCTAGGCTTGAAAATGCTCTCAAAGAAAGCGAAAAATTAAAAAAAGAATTGCAAGCAGATACTAGAAATTATGAAGAGGCTAAAAAAAATTTCGATCTCAAAAATCAAGAACATGATAAACAAAAACTGAATTGGACTCGCTAAATTACGATTCAAAAAAGTGGGAAGAATTGAACTCGCGTCGGAATCGACTAAATAATGAAATTTACAATCTCAATGAAAAAATTCAAATTATTATAGCAAAGTATGAAGTTTTAATTTTTATAATTTTTATTTAGAATTTATTGAAATTTTTTTTTCAGATTTCCACAATTAAATTTTGAGTATAAAGATCCTGAGCCAAATTTTGATAGATCTAAAGTTAAAGGTTTGGTTTGTTCTTTGTTTAAAGTTAAAGACACGCGGTTTACAACTGCAATCGAAACAGCTGCAGGAGGAAGAGTAATTTTTTAAAACAAAAAAAGAATCAGCTTAATATTAATATTTCAAAAACTTTAGCTTAATAAGTTAAAATTAGATTATGATTTTTAAAAATTTTTTGTCAATTATTTATCAACCTTAATTTAAAAGTGATTAAAAAAGATTGAATTTGGTATTATATTAGTTTAAAAAATTTTATTAACAAAATTTTAAATACTTAATTTCATTTCGTTGCTCATTTTCAATTTTATTTTAATTCAAGATTAGTGAAATTTTAATTTTTTTTCTTTTCTTTTTAAATGTAGAAAATATTATAAAAGACACAATTATTAAAATTAGATATTCTAAATTTTAAATTAGAATTAGTAAATAATTATTTAATTTTTTTAATTTAGTATTTTATTAGTTAACCCTATGAACATATTGAATCCAAGTTGAATGAATTTTTTTACTATTTCTCTCTTTTATTATGGATTAATTTTCTTATTGATAAAATTTTCAAAATGACTTAACTACAAGTCTTTAATTAAAAACTAAAACAAAAGATTTGAAACTTTGTGTATTTAGATTTAGATGGTACTGAATTTTTTAGGAAAATAAAGAGAGGGATTTAAAGATGTAAATTCTGTAAAATGTAAATTGGTTGAAATATTTTAAGAATTTAAAAATTTGAAACTAAAACTAAATCAGTTTCTTTTTAATTTTCGGAATTTTTTTTAAAGTTCCTGAAATTCGAAATATAAGTAAGAATTATTTAAAAATTTCTAATTTTCGGCTTTCAAAATTTGTAATCTACCTCTTGTGAAACCCTCGATTTCATTTTTTTGGGAAGTTCAAAATAAATTAAATTTTAAATTTTATTTTTAAAAAAATTACTGGGAATACATACGGTTTTAGACAAAAAATTTGTTTTTTTTTTGGCTATTAAAAAAAAATATTTTATTTATCATTGAATTTCTAGGTCTGAAAGCATTAATAATTTTTAAATGGTTAGTTATTTCTACACCCATGGGTATTAAAATTTAATTCATTTTTAGTTTCCCAAAAAATATGAAATCGAGGGTTTCACATGATGCAGATTAAGAATTTCAAGTCGAAAATTAGAAATTCACATAGCGCTTGAGTTTTGAATTTCTGTAACTTTAATCTCAGATTTTTGATCACCTGGTTGCTTTAGTGTTTAAGTTGACATTTAAACTCAAACTGAATCGTATGATCTATGCAGCACTTCTAAATTGGAAAAATTAAAGGGGCATTTTAAAACATTAAATTAAATAATTTTTTTTTTTTTTCTAAAAAGATGACTTCAATAAAGCTCAACAGGTCTATTGCTGTAGCTCAATAAAAATCTTTAATGGTTGGATTTTTTGAAAAATAATAAATATTAATATCTGAGTTTTTTAAAATTTCACTCACAAAAATAAATTTTTTTTATAAGCTTTTCAACTTGGTCGTTGATACAGACAAGACTGGTAAATTAATTCTTCAAAAAGGTGAACTGAAACGTAAAGTAACAATTGCACCAATGAATCAAATAAGAGGCAATCCACCTTCAGATCGAGTAGTTCGCACTGCAAAAGATCTAGTTGGTTCGGACAAAGTTCACACAGCTTTGTCGCTAATCGATTATGATCCGATTTATCAAACTGTTATGGAATATGTTTTTGGGACAAAATTAATTTGCTTTGATTTGGATTCAGCTAAGTCAGTTGCTTTTCATCCACAAGTAATGACTACTACAATAACAATTGATGGAGACCAATTTGATCCAGAAGGTACATTGTCTGGTGGAGCGAGAGGTGAGAGAGCTAGCTTTTTGACTCGAATCAGCGAGCTAGGTCATACAAAAGAAGAACTTGCTACTCGAGAAAAAGAAATTGCAATTGTAAATTCGGAACTCAAAAAAGAAAAGGAGATATCCATTCAATACAGTCGTTTGAAAAATGATTATGATTTAAAGGCAAATCAGCTTAATTTGGCCAAATTAAACCTAGAACAAAATGTCCATCACCAAAAATTAGAAAAGCTGAATAATTTGAATCACGAAATTAAAACTCAGCAAGAAGAAAGTCAAAATTCGAAAATAGAATTGGAAAGCTTAAACTTCAAACTAAACGATTTAGAAAATAGAGTTCAAAACAATAATGACATTGAAAAAGAGAAAGAAAATGGACAGAAAAAAATTACTGAGGCAAAAAACAATTTGGAAAAAATGCATGTTTCGTCCAGCCAATTACAGCAAGATTATAAATCAATAAATATGGATATTGATATATTGAGAAAAGAGATGCAAAGCTATACAGAAGAATTGGCCAAATTAGAAGAAAATTTAGGTTCATTAAATGAGCAAATTGATGCCAAAAGTGAACAAATTGAAAGTCTTAAAGAGGAAGAGGACAGAATTATTGGACGATTAAATGAAAGAAAAGAAATTATTAAGGAAAAGAATCGAGAAATTGATTCTAAGAATAAAGAGTGTGATCGTTTAGAGAAAGAGAAAAATTCAATTGAGCTTAAAATAAAGGAGCTCACACACAAAAAATCTGATCTGAAAGAACATTTAAGATCATATGAGGAAACACTCGAAGTTTTAATGAGAGAAAACTCATGGATCGAAGAAGAAAAAAAATTATTTGGTCAACACAATTCGATTTATGATTTTTCCAAACAAAATATGAAAGAAGTCAATCATCGTTTGCATGAATTGAAGCATCGCAAAGAAAAATTGTCCAAACAAGTTGATATGAGAGCTATGGGTATGTTGGCCAAAAAAGAAGAAGAGTATGAAGAATTGACTAAAAAACGACAAATTGTGCTCAGAGATAGAGCCACCTTGGAGACCACTATTGAGGATTTGGAAAAAATTAAAACAGAAGTGCTGATTAAAGCATTTGAATCCATAAACAAAGATTTGGGAAATATTTTCAAAACATTGCTTCCTGGAGCGTTTGCTAAATTGGAATGGATCAATCGAAATTCGCTTTTGGATGGTGTTGAATTCAAGGTGGCCTTTGGAGATGTATGGAAAGAGTCCCTCACCGAATTAAGCGGTGGTCAACGATCTCTTGTAGCTTTATCACTCATTCTTTCTCTGCTTCTTTACAATCCTGCACCATTGTACATTTTGGACGAGGTCGATGCAGCCTTAGATACTTCACACACTCAAAATATTGGTCTCATGATAAAAAAATATTTTAAAAAATCGCAGGTAAATTCAACAATTAACCTAGATTAAGTACAATTTAGTATTTCTTTTTATTCTTAATGTTTTGTTGAATATTATTTGTTATAGGTCATTTTATTTAGCCTAAAACATAAAAAACATTAAAAAAAAATTAACAGCTATATTTTTTTAAAATAGGAAAAATTTATAATGCTTGAAAACTGTCATATTTTTTTACATTTTTCTAGTCTTGAGAGAAAATTAAGAGTTTCAAGTCCTAGGTTTAAGTGAATGAAGCAGCAGCCACCGTTCATTTGTATTTTGACGTTTGATCAAGAATAAAATTTTTTTTAGAATTGAAAAAGAATACTTTTAAAAAATTAAACTAAAAAGTTTGTCCAAAATAAAACAAAAAACAAGAATTTTGCCATTTTTATCAATCAAAAAATATTTTTAAAACTATTTTAATAATATTCAATATATAATTAAAATTTGAGTACTAAATGAGATGAAATTTCAATATTTTAATTTTTTTTTAGTTTGTGATTGTTTCATTAAAAGACGGTATGTTCAATAATGCCAATGTATTGTTTAGAACTAAATTGATAGACGGTGTATCTACCATTCAGCGCTATGAACAAAAGAAAAAAAGTGCAACTGAGAGAGAGCGAGACTTTACGGCCCTGAATGATCAAACCAATCTAAGAAGATAGAAATTAAAATACTTAATTCTTCTTTGTAAATTTTATCTATGTAATAACTTGTAAATGTTTTTAAAAATTAAAAATAGATAGATTGACAAAAAACAGAAATTTTTTTTATAAAAATAAAACAAAAAAAAAAGAAATTTAATATAACTCCCGAAAATCAAGTTTATTTACCTAAAGGCTCAGACTAAATTGTCCATTTAAAAATTTTACGAAAAATTTACGCAAATATAAATTACAACACCTATAAAAATAAAGTGTTTAAAAATTTATTTTGTCATTTTTAATTTCTAATTTAAAAACTATCCATCAACATCAATTATCTTGACTAATGAAAACACAGAAGTCAAAACCTATTCACCTAGTTCTAATCACTAATAAAACACTTATTACTACTCATAGTCAGAGTCTTTGAACAAATAAAGACATATCCTCTGGTGTTTAGATACCCTTTTTTGACATTAAAAATAAACCAACCGTGTTGCTTAATTAGCTAGAAAAAAAATTCTAAATTTATAGACTTGTAATTTAGATTATTGAAATCGATAAATTGTTTTTTCGATATAGTTTTTCTAAAAAAAAAAATTTGCTCAAAAATTTTTTGAATTGGTTAATGAGAATTGAACCCTCAACTCAACTGAAAAATTAGCATGAATTTAGGACTAAAAATCCTGGCATTATCTGCCATTATCATTTCGCTTATTCAAAGTAAAATTTTCTCAAACATTTTTAGTCTAAGTAACTAGTATTTTTTAAGCTACAAATGGAAAAAAAATAATTTCATGCTATCATACCAATTGGTCTCAATACCGAGAAGGTCTAGGAAAATTTTTACCAGAAAACATAGACCCATCTTTATGCGACATAATCATATACGCATTTGCTAAGCTTGAAGGTGATCGCCTAGACCCTTTTGAGCTCAATGACATAAGCACTGATAATCAAACTGGCATGTACGAACAAACTTTAAATTTGAAAAAAAAAAATCCTAACCTAAAAGTTCTAATTGCTACTGGAGGTAAATAAAATTAACTAAAAACTGTTTTTTTCCTATTTAAATATAAAAAAGGTTGGAATATGGGATCAGGACCTTTTAGTGTAATGGCAAATAATTTTGAGATGAGGAAAAATTTTGTTAGAAATGCAAGAGAATTTGTTCAGCTACATGGATTCGATGGACTTGATTTAGAGTATTTTTATCATAGATTTATATTCTTTATTTTTAAAACAAATTAAATTAGCTGGGAATATCCCGGATCACGAGAAGGCTCAGCTGTTACTGATAAGGAAATATTTAGTATTTTAATTTCGGTAAATTGGAAATAATTTTCTAAAATTAAAACTCAAGAATGTTTTTTTTTTAGGAATTAAAAGCTGAATTTGAACCCTTTAATTTAATGGTGACTGCAGCAGTAGGTGTTAGTGAAAAAATAGTTGAAGCTGGATATGAGATCGAAAAAATATGCCGGTAATTTTTAGTATTTAAAGGTTTAAATTTTTACTTTAGTTTAAAATAAAAAGAGATTTGGATTTTGTAAACTTGATGACATATGTAAGAGAAAATTAGAATTTAACTTTATAATCAGTAAAATTTTAAATATTATTAAAGGATCTGCACGGAAGTTGGGAAGAATTTTTGGGGCACCATACGGGTTTATTTCCAAGAAAAGATGAAAATGAAGAGCAGGCCAAATTAAATGTTGAGTGGACAGTTAAAAATTGGCTGAATCAAGGATGTCCTAAAGAAAAAATGCTGCTTGGTTTAGCTTTGTACGGACGAACATTTCGATACTTTCAGAATAGTACATTGGGAGCTTCAAACTTAGGACCTGGTGGTCTTGGACAAGTAATTTTAAATTGAAGTTAAACAAAAAAAATAATTTTTTTTTACCAGTACACACTCTCAAGAGGTATGCTTAGCTATTACGAAATTTGTCAAAAACAGAAAGAAGGCTGGATAATCGAGAGAAGTGAGGAGCAAGCTGTACCATATGCTTATTCCAACATAGAATGGGTTGGTTATGATGATAAAGAAAGCTTGAAAATTAAAACAAAATTTATTTTTGATCTTGATTTGGCTGGTGCAATGTTTTGGGCGTAGCTAAATTTTTCAACTTTTTAATAAGGTTAAATTAATAAAATTCATTTAATAAGGCTCGATTTGGATGATTTCAATGGAGAATTTTGCAATGATGGAAAATATCCATTAATAAATGCTGTAAAACAAGAGTTTGAAAATGAAATAGAAACAACTACCGAAATAATTACAACCATATCAGAAAACAACCTTTGTCCAGATGGAGATGGATTTTGTAAATAAAAAAAAAATTATTTATCAAAATATTCAAACAAATTTTTTTTAGATCCAGATTTGTCAACTAATTGCAAAGAATACTATTTATGTATGTATCAAGGGGCCTCTATTATGAGACTTAGTTGTGCTGATGGCCTTTTATATGATGTAACGAAAAAATCATGCAATTTTGAAAATTCTGTAGAATGTAATTCTTTCACTAAAAATTAATATGTCTTTTTCTAAATTCAATCATCATTAGGTGAAAGCTCTCATTCAAATTTAGTTACAAAAGTTACATCATCAATTGCTACAACTACTCAGCCTATAACAACAGCTGAAACCACTACAGAAAACATTCCAATTGAACCTGAAATAGAAGATGATGAAAACATTCAGCAAATTGAAATTAATCCAAGTAAATTATAAAAAAAGGCAAAAATATGAAAAAAATTTTTTTTAATTTTTAGATAGAAACGGACGCAAACTTGTAGTTTGCTATTATACTAACTGGGCTCAATATAGACAAGGTGAAGGAAAATTTGAGCCAGAAGATATTGATGTTAATTTATGCGATATGATAATATATGCGTTTGCAAAGTTAGAAGGAGACAAAATAGTTCCTTTTGAATGGAATGATTTGAGCACAACATGGTTACCTGGAATGTATGACCGGACTATGAATTTAAAAAATCAAAATCCCAATATTAAAATTTCAATTGCTATTGGTGGATGGAATGTTGGATCAGGTAGCCGAAATTTTGGGATAAATATTTTAGAATTAATTTTTTTTCATCAAAATTAAAGCACCTTTTAGTAAAATGGTAGCAGATGACAATATGAGATCTAATTTTGTAAGAAATGCAGTTGATTTTGTTAAAAAACATCGATTTGACGGCTTGGGTAAATTTTATTTTGAAAAATTAAATTATTTATTTTGATTACATTTTTTTAAGACTTAGAGTAAGATTTAATTAAAAATTAATTAAATGCAAAAGATAATTCTATAAAAAGCTGGGAATATCCCGGATCGAGGGAAGGCTCTTCACCTGAAGATAAAGTTTTATTCACAGCCTTGGTCAAAGTAAATTTAAATTTAAATGTAAATTTATTTATTAATTTTTTATTCCAAAGGAACTTAAAAAAGAATTTATGCCACATGGTTTAATTTTGACTGCAGCAGTTGGAGCTGGTTATCAGACAATAATTGATGGCTATGAAATTGAAAAGATTTCAAAGTAAAAAAATATGCTTAAATTTTTTTTATTTAATCTGTTAATTTTTAGATATTTGGACTACATCAATTTAATGTCTTATGTAAAAATCTTACGTTGACTTGTTTAAAAAAAATTTTTAAATTTTTTATTTAATAGGATTTTCATGGTAGCTGGGAAGATTTCTTAGGTCATCATGCTCCTTTGTATGCTCGAAAAGAGGAAACAGGCAATCAGACAAAATTAAATGTTGCATGGTCAGTTAGATATTGGCTTTCTCAGGGATGTCCCAAAAATAAACTTTTGGTCGGATTGGCATTGTATGGAAGAAGTTTTACTTATGATGAAGACAAAAATCTTGGAGCAACTAGCACAGGACCCGGATCAAAAGGAAAAGTAAATCTTAAAATATACATGTAGCAGCTATTTTAAAATTGAAAATTTAAGTATACTGGCACTCCAGGAATTTTAAGCTACTATGAAATATGTGAAAAAATGAGAGAAGATTGGATTGTCGAACGAAATTACGAACAAGCTATTCCTTACATATATTCGTCAACCGAATGGGTTGGCTTCGATGATGTTGCAAGCTTAAGAATTAAAGTAAATATTAATTAAAGATATTTGACAAGATTTTTTATTTTTATTTAAGGCTCGGTACATTAAGGATCAGGACTTAGCTGGAGCAATGTTTTGGGCGTAAAAATTAATTAAAATCTATGATTGGACTTTATTTTAAAAATTATTTTTCTAGACTTGATTTTGATGATTTCAAAGGTCGTTTTTGTGGACAAGGTTTTTATAAAAATTTTAATTTTATGAAGAAATATAGATTTAAATGTTTTAAAGGAAAATATCCATTGGTAGCAGCTGTGAAAGATGAATTTTTAGATGGAAAACCAGACCCGAACTTAACTACAGACGTTCTAAATCCACTAACTAGTACTGATAGCAATAATTGGAAAACGAATGATCCATTGTCTACCTCTAAACCACTTCATTTATGTGTTAATGGAGACGGATATTGTATTCATTTTTAAGATTTATATTTCTTTATGTCTAATATAACAATTAATTTGAAGATCCCGATCTAGAATCAGGATGTAGAAGATATTACTTGTGTTCATTTTCAGGAACCCCAGATGCAAACATTTCATTTTTTACATGCCCTTCTCGTCTTATTTTTGATAAAGTAACTAAATCATGTAATTTTCCTCATGCAGCAGTTTGTGAAAATTCTGGTAATAAAAATTTGAATTATAGTCAAATTTTAACTTATCTTCTCTAAAAAAAGGTTCTATTACATCAAAAACAACTTCAAGTACAACAACAATTACCAAAAGCGAGTCAACTGAGGGAGAGACTATGTCGACAAAATATGTGGACGAAAGAGAATTCCCTTCAAGTAATTCAACATTTAAAAAAAAAAAAATTTAAATAGTGAAATGACATTAGGATCAGGAAATTTGATTGTTTGTTATCATACCAACTGGGCTCAATATAGACAAGGAGATGCAAAATTCTTTCCAGAAAATATTGATCCATTCCTCTGTGACATTATTATTTATTCTTTCGCCAAATTGGAAGGAGATCGACTAGAACCTTTTGAATGGAATGATTTGAGCACTTCTTGGTCTAGAGGCATGTATGAAAGAACAATGGATTTAAAAAAGAGAAATAGAGCATTAAAAATTCTAATTGCTGTTGGAGGTTGGAATGCTGGTTCAGGTAATTTTTTTAAAAAAATTAATGGAATTGATAAAAAAAGAAATAATTTAAAAAAAAATCAACGGTTTAAATGTTCGATAATGGAAAATATTTTACATAAATTCATTAGATTCATTATTCTAGTGTTTAAATTTTAAATATGAATATTTTAAAAAATACGCTTTTGCTTTTTATCTTTTACTTGTATAAAAATCATTCTAAAGATTTAAAAAAAATTTTTATTTAGCACCTTTCAGTAGAATGGTTAGTAATAGTCAAATGAGAAGAAGATTTGTCCAAAATTCATTGAAATTTGTTAAAGATAATAAATTTGATGGTCTAGGTAAAATTCAAAAATATAAAATATGAAATTAATTTTTAAAATTTTTTTATATTCGTAACCGAAAAGATTTAGAGTAAGTTTTTTAAGAGTAATTTAATATTTACAATAATAATTTTATTTTACAAAAGTTGGGAATATCCTGGTTCAAGAGAAGGATCATCACCAAATGATAAGCAACTATTTACTCTTTTATGTCAAGTAATTTATGATTTAAAATAAAAAAATAAATAAAACAAATAAATTAAAACAATTAATATAAAGGAACTAAAAGCTGCATTTGGCCCTCATAATCTTTTGCTAACTGCAGCAGTTGGAGCAGGCTATGAAACTATTGTAAATGGATACGAAATAGCTAAAATATCAAGATACTTAGATTATATAAATCTTATGTCTTATGTAATGTTCTTTACTAAATGTTCAAGTTGTTTTTATTTAGACGATATTTTTATATTTTCAAGGACTTGCATGGAAGTTGGGAAAATTTTTTGGGCCATCAAGCTCCATTGTATCCAAGAAGAGATGAATCTCCAGATCAACGAAAACTAAACGTTGAATGGGCAGTTAATTTTTGGCTTGATCAAGGCTGCCCAAAAGAAAAGCTAGTTGTTGGTCTTGCTTTGTATGGTCGATCGTTTACTTATAGTGGTAGTACAAAATTAGGTTCACCTGCAACTGGGCCAGGAAGTCAAGGAAGAGTAAATTTACAATAAATAAATATTTCTATTCTAAAAAATTATCTAAAATATTCTATCTTCAAGTATACATCTGCACCAGGAATGCTCAGCTATTATGAAGTTTGCGAAAAAATCAGTCAAGGATGGAGAGTCGAAAGAAATAATGAACAAATGGTTCCTTATGCTTACTCAAACAATGAATGGGTTGGATACGATGATGCTGAAAGTTTGCGAGTTAAAGTTCAATTTATAAAACAAAAAGGTGTAGCCGGAGCTATGTTTTGGGCGTATGATTTTAATCAGCAAATAACATTATTTGAAATAATTATTAATTTTTATCTTTAAAAGTCTTGATTTTGATGATTTTACAGGAAAATTTTGTAATCAAGGAAAGTTTCCTTTGGTTAAAGCAGTTAAATCTGCTCTTAAATCTGGTGGTGGTTATGTGCCTACTCAGCCAACAAGATATATTCCCACAACTAGAAGCACATATCGACCTACATCACGTGTCACCATTCGCACCACGTCAACAAAACTTACAACTAAAAGAAAGACTCAAAAAGATATTTGTATTTTCGGAAATGGCTATTGTAATTTATTTGAAAGTTGGATTCCTGAAAAATTTTTTATTAATTTTTAAGATCCCGATATTGATTCAGGATGTCGGTATTACTACGTTTGTTTTAATCAGGAAACTTCTAATCCTAAAGCATTCAAATACGCTTGTCCCAATGGAAAGATTTTTGATATAAAAACAAGAGGCTGTTATTCAAAATATCAAGTTAAATGTACTGATAGAAAAGATCAACGTGAGTTTACTGATTCAGTCACCACAAGTACTATATCGACTACCACTTCTTCCCTATCCATTACTACCCTCTGCACAAATGGTTAATTAATTAATATTTTAAACTTGATTTCAATTAATTTTTTTCAGGAAATGGCTATTATGTTCGTAAAGGAACTAATTGCCAAGAATATTATTATTGTGCATTTGTTAACACAGACTTTGAAAGAATTTACAATTATTCTTGCAAGGATAATTACAAGTTTAATCCTGATATAAGAAGATGTGATATGGTGGAATGCTTCTCGGATTAATTCAATTAAACGATCTCATCTAAATAGTTAAATTCAAAATTTTCAATTGAAATAAAATTTCGATTGAATTTTATTTTTTTTAGAATAAAATAAATTAATTTAAAAATTTTTTAACATCATTGTACATGAATTAGAAAAAATATCCAATTTATACAAAAAATAACAAGTAGAAAAACACAATTATTTTTATTTGATATTATGATTATAAACAAAAAATTTCTTGTTATAACTATTTTAAGACAATTATTTTAACTAATCAATTCAAAAATTAGTTTTTTTTTTAATAAAAAAGAATTGTTTAAAAAGTTAAAAAAGAGCTTTTTTATGTGAGACACTCAAAATTATCTATAAGAAAGCATGCTTTTATGCTAGTAGTAGTAGTAGTACAAAGCACAAGTATAATTTTATTTAGAAAATTTACAAAACATATAAAAAAATAACATAATCCTATATACGATTATAATTTGCCATTAGTTAAAAAAAATGAATTCAAGTTTACTCAACTTGCAATTAGATTCAAAAACTGTAGATTGTAATTTTCCATTTTTTAATCACCAAAATAACTATCAATATGTAGATGAACAGGCAAAGCTATTTCAAAATTTTCGTATTGCTCTTGAAATTAAACAAATCCGGGTACGATACCTTGAATTGGAAAAAATTGAAAAAACTCACCAAAACGCAATCAGACTTAATGATCTTTTGCTTAAGCATTTGGAAAAAGGCGAATATGATAAAGCCTTACAGGTTAAAAAGATAATTAATTGCGATGATCAGGCTAAAATTGAAGAGGCTGAAAGCGGATATGAAAGTGAAAATATGAACTCAGATTTGTCCGAAAATGTGCTTCAGCAGGATAATGAAGCAAAATTTGGTGAAAGTTGTGCTCAAAAAATTGAAACAAATCTAACTGAAACTACAGATTCGGAGGTAGAAATTCTAACCATGCCCAATCAAGATATTTCAGCAGCAAATGAAGCTTATTCCATGACAGTAACCGAAAATAACATTTCTCCCAATAAGACCTACAATTCATTTTCAAGTGGAGAAAATTTAAACTCAACAAAAAAGAACAATAATTTTGACCAAACTACTTATTTCGTGACTTGTTCAAGTGACAAATCATACCATTCCAAAATGAAAATTCTGTTCAAAGCAGAAAAATTTGAGTGCACAAGTTGTCAATCAGATAAATATGATTGTGATATAAAAGAACTGCATTATCATCTAATAGTGAAGTTTGGTTGTAAATACCACTTGTCTTATTTGTATAAAAGACTTAATTTACCATTTTTCAAAGTAAGTATTGTAAATAATCCAAAAATTGTGGAGTTTTTGATTAGAAAATACAAAATGACCATTAATTAAAAATTCCATACGAAGATTTTTTATTTTGTCCATATTTTTTTGAAATTAGATTCTTTCTTTTTTTTTGGTTTGTTCTTTTTTTTAATTTAATTGAATTAATGTAAAACACATTAAATTAATTTTATTTTTTTTTCAAATTTAAAAACAATTCAATAACTTATTGAAAATTAAGAATCAAAATTAATGCTTGTATTTGATTTTTACTTTTAAAAAAATTTATCTTAAAATTACAAGACGATATTGGTTCTTAAAATTTAAAATGCATTTTGTTTCTTCTTTCTTTTTTTTTTAAATAAAAATTAACAAGTGAAAATTTTTTAATTTTTTTTTCTCTAAAAAGTATCTTAAAATAAATATTTACTTACAATGATAAGATATTTGAAATATCGCTATATTGAACATGGTTCAACAATGCCTAACAAGAGTACTTGAAATATTTAGTATTAAAAACTTGGTAAGTTTAAAATTCATTTAAACTCGATTATATCTCTAAGTATGCTGTTTGCTATTCGCACTTAATAAACTAATTAACCCCTATAGCTTTGTCTAAATTAAAATTGTTATTCAAAATATACTATGAATGCTAAAAATTTAATTAAAGTTAAAATTTTCGCAATCCAATCGCCTGCTATTATTAGAGCCACCGGTTTTGTTTAAATGATTTATTCTTTGCTTTACTTAAGTTTACTTAAAGAAATCTTATATTCTTTCAAATTAATAAAAATAAAAAACCCAATCGAACTTAAATCTTATTTTTCATAAATATACTACCAAGAGGGCAAACTTTTCAATTATTCTTAACCGGTTAGAAAATTTCATTATACAAAATTTGGATATATTTATTTTTTGTTTGGTTTGAAAAAATAATCAACTGTCTATTAATTTTGTGAATATAATTCTGAGATTATTTTTTTTAGGTCGTTTCAATTTTATTTTTGATACAAAAAAAATATTTACAAATTATATTTTTAATCGGATATTTTTTAATGTTTTTTTTTATTCTTTTTATTTCAAATATTTAATCCTAAATATTTTTTTTTTGGTTGTTTAAAAAAACTGTCAGTTTTAAAAGAAATTTATTTATTAAGAAATAATTTTTCAATTATCATCAAAATATTTTCAAGAATTTTTAAATGATGCATTCAATTTTTATTTGTGGTTTCTTGTAAAATGTAGTAGATCCAAGGAAACATATATTTGCATGACCAAGGATGAGTAAAACTTAAAATAGATGTCGATATTTCAAAAAATTTTTGTCTAGACAAAAAAGTAGCTCTCAGTTAGTTGTTAAAATTAAACAATATGAAAATTTTGACCTCAAACTTTTTTATTTAAATTTTTTTTTCGGTTTTTAATTATCTATTGTAAAATTCTTAATTCTTAAAATTGAAGAATGTCTAAATTAGTTATAAAAACAGTCACAAAAATTTTTTTCTGAATCGTTTGCATAAATCTCTGTTCACGATACTTCAAATTAAAAAATAAATTCAAAATAAATATTTTTTATTAGAATATAGTTTTGAACAAATAAAACTTGGCTTCTCAATTAAAGAAAGGCCGAATTTATTTAGTTCAATTATTTATAATTCATAAATAATAGAAAATTTTAGATTAGCTCTAAAATATTCAGACACCTTGGATAAATTCAATAAAAGCCAAGTATTTTAAGACTTGATTTGAATGTCCATCATCAACTTTAATTAAGTTAACTCTAACAAATTTATTTTTTATTTGAAAATCAAAAATTATTGATTTTTTATAGCCTCCAAGATTTATTTATTTGAAAATAATAGATAAATTTTCGCACGAGCTCATTTTTGTTTATGATTCATGAATATAAATTAGTCTTTAGGGCCTTTACGGTTATTAATCCACATACGAAAACCCTTTCAACACGTAAAATTAACTAAAATAATCGATGAGTGTTATTTGAGTCGGCCTAAGTTTGTTCAAAAGATTTAATTATAATCCGAATGAACTTTTGCAAGACATCTAGTCAAACCATACTAAATATTGTTAAGATACGGAACATAATCTTTTCGGCTTTTTTGATTATGTTTTGAGTCATTTTGGTTAAGAGCATATAATAAATATAATATTATCAATTTTGATGTTTTATTTTGACTGAATATATTTAAAATTAGTAAACTAAAATTTTATTAAAATTCCAGGAGCACTAAATTGATATATTTTAAATAAATTTGAATTTTTGAAAATAAATTTTTTACTCACTAAGAATTATTTACGATTGAATCTTTAGGCGTATTTAATAAAAAACATTAGGATAATTGAAGGCAATATTTTTTTGATTTAATTTTTTTATTTTGCATCAGAATATAAAAAATGCAACAGACTCACAAATTTGATAAGCATCTCAAATTTTTGCAATTATGAAATTTTTTCTTTTGATGGAGAAAATCTATTTGAATAAGTTAATTTAAAAAGTAAAGCCTGTGGGTTTATTCAATCAAACTTGATTATGGTTATTTTTCTATCTAAGTCTAGAATTTCAAAATTTTTTGATAAAAAATTGCAGCAATTTCTAACTATGTTTTAACTAAACTACTTTAAAAGATTGAGTTCTGATACTTTTAAATTTTATATTTTTTTTTCCAATTAATTATTTTTTTTTTTTATTTTTTTTTTTGGAAAAGTTTTATTAGATAAAAATCGCTAACTGAATAAAATTTGCTCGTTACTTCATCTAAAATTTTAGACAAAAGTTTTGATAAATTTATAAAGTTATCTTAAAAACTAATTAATAAGCTTGTCCAGTTATTAATTAATCATTTCAATTCTTTCAATAACTTTTTATTCAATTGATAATTTAAAATTAAGTCTAAAATGCTAGATATTTTTATTTTTATTACGTTAAAGTTAGAAAAATTTATTTTTCATGCAATCTATTAATTCATAAGAAAATTTATCTTTATCGATTTCAAATTATTTTTAAATTATTAATAGTAAATTTTTTAGGTTTAAACTAATCTATAAGAATTTATTTGTATTTTTTAAGAAAAATATAGAATTAGAATAAAGAAAATAAAATAGTGTTCAATATGATTTTTTTGGAGGCTAGAAAATTACAAAATTTCTTAGGTTTGCTCGATAATAATCTGTTAGACTCAAATTTTTAAACTAGTAAAGCTTAATGAATGCAATGAACAATTTTTTAATTTTTATTTCAAGTTTTAATGATGTTAAGATTTAAAAAATAGCATTAAAAATTTTATTTTAAATAGATATTACTAAAACACTTTTTTTTATTTTGACTTTTTAATTTTATTTTACACCCTCAATAAGGCGTCTAATGAAATAAATAAAAATATAAACAAACAATTCTAGCTATTTAAAATATTATTTTTCAAAATGGGAAAAAATAAAATTTTCCTCTTCAAACAATTAATAATTATCTCTATGATTATTTCTAGCTTTTAGTAATGGTTCCATGATTAAAAATTCGACTTGAAAAATATTTATTTGAATTTTGATTTTATCAGACATTCAATAGCCAAAATTAGAATAAATTATCCATTGCTTTCCATTCAGATTATGAGTTCATTACGGACACGAGAAAAGCAATTAGCATAAAATCTTATTCTTGTATATCCCCTAAGCAATCCAGTCTCGATTTTTTCTAATTTATCTCAAGACTAGAAAATTACAACTTCATTGAGTTCATTCAAATATTTCTCGCATTAGTACATAAACAAAAAATCGATAGGTTTCAATCGATAGTTTGTCTGGGTTGTCTTAGCTCACATTCTGATCAACCAATTATAGCAAAATTGATATACACAAAGAATCAATTAAAATAATTAAGAAAAATAATTATAATATTAAACTTGCTAAATTTATAAATCCATAGTGGTCATGTGATACGTTCATAGCTTATTATCAGACAGTTTTAATAGACCTCTTAAAATAGAGCATGTCTTGTACAAACATTTATTTTAATTTTTTTTCCAACATGACTTATAAAGTTCGCTCTATTCAACTGGAATAAAATTAGTAGATTCTTTTAATTCATAATTGTTTTAGAATTTTAGAAATCTATGTACTGGATATATCTGTTATATAGCCGTTAGTAATTGCTTCAGTTGTAATTTTCGATTGCTTTAAAATGATAAAAAATGAACAAATTGATTCAATGATGAATAACAATGTAAGATGGCCGGTGGCTGTGTACACCAAAACTCCATACAACTATGTCATCAATCTATTTCATTCGTTGCCACATTTGAACATGTGGTTTGCCATGTCCGACTCCAAATTTGACCCCAAAGATGCTGACTATCTTGAAGTAAGTTAAAAAATATCTTTTAAAATATTAAAATAGCTCTACCCTGATTCTTTTCTTTATTCTACTTCTTAGGATTTAATTTAGAAAAAATCTTTTTTTCCATCTATTCAATACTCAAATCGGTCATCTCGAGCTTATTAAATATTTAAATTTAAAAATTTTTTTCTTTCAAATATACTACTAGTAGCCATGTAAGGTTAATTCCAAATTTAGCTTTACTTTCATTTTTAAAATCCAATTCTCAACTAGGAATCAAAAACTGAATCAATTTCAAAATCGGTTTTTCTAAAAATAATTTTTTGGCTTTAATTTTAAGAAATTTTTAATAAATAAATATTTGAATTTGATTTAAAAAAACATTTTTTTTTTCAAGGTATTGCTCCTATTCTATTAATTTAACCAAGTTTCCGATTACTATTTTCAACTTTTTTCTAAATAACAATTAAACTTAATTCAAAAAAATATTTTAATGAAGAATTATTACTGATAAAGCTCATTCTAGAACTAATTTGAACTTTTTCTTTCCTCTAACTTTGCCACTCCATTCCGCTTCTCCAATATTTCTCTTTCATTTCTTGTGTGATTTTCATTTCTATTTCTAGGTTTTCTTGAGAATGATTTGGCTTATTCAATCAATGAGCTTTAATTCTTTCTCCAAAGGAAATAAGAGGAATAAAAAATGAACTGAAGCGCTAAAGCAAACGCCGAGAAGAGGAAAGAAAAGTGAATGGAAGGTGAAAGGAGTTGGTTTTAGTATGTACGGTAGAAGAGAAGCTTAATTATAATTTAATAGCTCAAAAAAATTGGCTAAAACATTAATTTTACCTTATTTCTAAGAACATTAGGCCAAAGTAACAATATCTTTAATCGTTTAAATATTAAAGCTCATGTAAAATAGATAAATGAACCGGAATTTTCTAAAATAGAATTATAAATATTATTTATTTTTTTGCTTTTTTTTAGATTTCTTTACTATTAAGAATAAACTGTATTGAAGAAAAGTTTACTTAGCTGTCAAACATAAATTTAAAAAAAAACAAGCATCATGTCGTATTTATATGCATGAAAAAATTGAGTAAAAGTCAAATTCTTACTATTTCAATTAGTAAAATTTTTTTTTTTTGAAAAATCTCTTCATTTTAAAAGGGAGAAAAAATGAAATATTCACAAAAATTAATAAAATTAAAAATTTTTTGACTCAAAAATTTTTATTGAAAATAAATTCAATTTTTTTTCAAAAAGTTTTAATTGTTACTTTTTCTAAATTTAAGACTATTCTGTTTTGGTCTACAGTGCCAATACTTACACTCATATTCATCTTATTGGTGCTGATAATCTACGCTTGCTTTTTGGTCGTATTTGCCAACAATAACAAAACTCTAAAGCTAAATCAAAATGCAAATCGATATTTTAGTACAGCCTTGACAAAAAAGAAAAAAAATTTGTTCAAACTCAAATTTTTAATATCAGTGTTAGTGTTTTTTTTGAGTGCTGCTTTAGGATTTTTTGTGTATGGCAGCGAAAAGTTTCATTATTCGTTCAAAGATGTGCATTTTCACGTGAAAAATTTCACCAATTTTTTTGTACGACTTGGCTCCCAAGCAACTCAAATAAAAGAACTGATCAAGACCGAAATTAGCACAACACTGCATAATTATGAGTATGAACTAATAGAGTTGGCGCGACAAGATTACAGACAAGAATCGATATCGCGCAATGCTCTTAGCGAAATCGGCAAGATACACAATAGTTTAAACGAGTCCCTGAATACATTGACCGGACTGAGCCATTTTAATGAGGATAAGAATATTTACATAAACTTAATGAATCAAATAGACATGATCGAACAAACAAGATGGGCAATAATGATTGGCGTTGTGACCGTTAACATGCTTCTAATTTCATTGCTTATATTAGGCCTTATACGCAATTCAAAAGGATCGCTTTGTTTGTAAGCTTAAAGAAATTTTAAATTTTAGTCTAAATATAATTTTTGAATATTTATTTAGCTTTGCTTTTGCCGGCGTTCTCTCATTAATATCAATATGGATTCTCAATTCATTGTATTTGGGTATTACGGTATTTATTGCCGATTATTGCACATCACCAGATCAATACATACTAACTGTGGCCAATAGAAACAATACCAGACATAGTAAAAAATATTCAAGTTTTTTTTTTATTGATAAATTTATCTAAAAAATAACAATTAAGTGGTTCAATATTTTACTTCATGTTCAAGTGGTCAGATAAGATCACAGTATTTGAACAAGAATACTCTTTTGCAATATACGCCATTTAGTTTTGAATTGAACAAAATTTCGTCCAAAGTGCGTACAGCCAACACACTTTTCAGAGACAATTTTATGGCTTTTTATCGAAGAACAAAAAATAATCATTCAATTTTTAATCAAAATTTTTCTAGCACTATAAATTTGATAGATAGTCTAATTGACCGAGTTCGCGAATCAATTAAATGTGACCAAACTAGCCCGAGCTATAGAGAAGCTGTAAATGCATTATGCACTAATTCAATATTGGGACTAAGCATTGTGGTCTTGTCAGGTCTTGTTTTTGGATTTGTAATGCCGATTCTTATTTGTGTCATTCCTCAAATTTGGCGTCGAATGCACACCAAAGAGCTCTACGAATATCACAATTCAAATGCCAGCGGACACATGCTAAACGAGGAAATTCATCCATTTATCTCTTCGAATACGGCAACAGCTCAAATTAGAACAAACATTTCAGCTGCTCGTCAATTCAATGAAAGTCCTAGTTTTCAGCGTTTAGCGGCCAATTCGTCTTCTACCAACTCAAATATGACTAACACTCTAAACAGAAATAGGTACAACACAGCTAGCAGATCAAATTATGCAGCTGCGTCCACTTTAGGCTCCAATTCGAATCCATATAGCCAAACGTTGAAAATGACCAATCGTCTTCACAACGATTATATGCTAAACTCGGATCCCTATTCAATGCTGAACAATCAGAACCAAGTTAATATGGGACTTGCTTCGGCACCAAGTCAATCAAATTCGAATGGTAATTATGGACATTTTAATTTAAATAACAGTAATTACGGCGTACCAAATCAAATGATGCAGAACAATCATTTTAATTCTAATACTTTAAAAACAAATGCTATTAAGTATAATATTAATAATTCAAGATATTCGGTGTTTGTTTAGCTAGTTTCGTTATTTATTTTATGTTTTTATTTAGATTGAATGTTAGAAATACATGTAGACGGAATAGATAAGGTTCTTTAAAAATTATAAAATGTGTTCTTGCTTGGCTTAAGTGTGTTTATAGCCATTGTATTTTTGTTTTAGTAGATTGTTTTTAAGCTTATTAATTTGATTAATCTTTTTATTTTTAAGTGTTCCAATCTTACTATACCCAAACACAAACTACAACTCCAGGACTCTTTCATTAGCTAACGGTCGCAAGTATGACACAAATGGCAACAGTGGAGTGTATGGTACATTAAAAAATATGTAACTTTGGAGTTGTATAAATAAAGTCAGATTACACATTTTTTCTCTAAATTTTCCTAGTCTTCTGATTTTTTTGTACCATTTTTTTGTATTTATTTTGATTTAATGATTTGTAAAAATAGGCTAATTATTATTCTCAGACTCTAAAAATGATGTAACATTTAGCATTGTTTGAATAGAAACTTTTTAATCTAATAACATTTTCAAAAGATATGATTTTTATTCATAAATTTATTCTCTAAAACTTGAAATTTTATGAAAATTTGTTTGGATTTTGTTGACATGTTTATAGTCATTTTAAAATAATAAAACTGATTTTTAATAATTTCTTTTTATCTAAAATTAATTTTATAAAGTCTGATTTGAAAAGAAAAAAAACGATCCTCGCGAAGGTTATTTATTTTTAAAAGGTTAAAGCAAGGTTTTTTACGTAAAAAGATTTGAGCTATCATTAAGATCAAAACATAATTTTTATTCAACTATTAGATGTAATAATAAAAATAAATTAAAAAGTTTTTCTAAAAAAAAAGCAAAAAAATTAAATTGTTAAAAATGTTTAAAAATGTTTATTTGAATATTTTTCTTGAAGTAAAGCATTCATTCATTCTAATTGTTAAGAACAAAGTTCTACATTTATGGCACGACCGTCTGGAACCAGTTCAAAGCTTATTATTTCTTTGAAATTCCATTAAACACACGACATTACTTTTTATCAAAGTGTCCTCTTTTCACGACAGACTGAGTTAGCTAAAAAGATTCCAACAATTAATTTCTGTTATGATAATTTCGTAAATAGGTCCTTTTTTCATTGCATGTAATAATCCGTCTGAATTGTCTATTCACTAGTTCATTTGATAATCGGATAGTAATAAGGTATGCTGAGATGTGAATCAAAACTAGTAACGTTTATAATTATTGGATATTTACAAAAAAATCATATCATAGATATCATGATTGATAAGCGTTTAAAGTTTGAATTTAAATTAAAAATGATTTTTTTAACTAAAATTACTTTAGAATAAATTAAATAAAGTTTTTTTTTTTCAATAAAAAATTTTAACAGTTTTTATTAAAAACTGATCAAACTAAAACTAAATTAGAATTCAACCTAAATTATTTTCTACGAATGTTAAACATTTATATATTTATTTTAAAGAAAGCCTTAAAATTCATTTGTAAACATCTTCAATGGTAAAATAAAAATCAATTAACTTATTGTATTTAGAATCATCACATTGATAGTCATAAGGATCGCAAAACTCTTCAAATTCGTAGAGCCTCTCAAAATCATATTGTTCAAAATTTGGAACCATAATTGTTGCACTTCTAGCCATATTTTTTTCAATTGTATCAAACCAACCCAATTTAAAAAAATTAAAAATTAAAAAAAAGACAATTTTCACTAGAAGCATTTTTGATTGATTTCAAATAATTTGATTATTTTCAAAGCATCTTTATATAGTATCAAGAAAATATATTTTTAGTTTAATAAAGCTTTTTTGAATGAAAATTAGAGACAATTTTCCTTGTACTACTTATGCAAAAAATAAAAATCTAAAAATATTCTTTTATTAAATATTTGAAATGGTATAGTTACAATTTAAATTTGCTAGAAAAATTTTCAAATTATTAACTAAACTTAAAATTTTTAAATTATCAAAACAATCATGAATGAGTATCTAATCGAATTAATCTTAATTTATTTGAATCCACCAGCACAGTGGCCGCTTCATTGCTTCCACCGCAGTAATGAGATGATGAAAAAACAGTTAGGAGCCTACCACCTAATTGAATTTTAAAACCAATTTGTTGAACTTCATGAGCTCTTACAACATAAGACAAATTATTCTTTTTCAAGAATTCATTTAAAGCTTGATGGCTAAAATAAAAACCAGTTCCGCGTTGTCTATTCTCACTAAAACCGTGATTTTCTTTTAATGCATTATTACCTCCTGAAAATTCACTTCTTGATAAAATTTTTTTATTCAAAATTTAAACACCTTTTTTTAAAAATATTTACGATAATGGATCATTCCACAACATTTCCCAAGCCATAGAAGACTCTTTTTCAGGATTTTTTAGCGGACAAATAATTTTGTTAATATCATCCACTTTAGCTTCAGTCTGAATCAATTCAGAGGGTATGCCTCCATGAATACAAAATATCTTATTATCTACAATAGCTGCAAGAGGCAAGCAATCAAAAACTTCATTTACTTCTTCCCATACTTGTTCACCAAGCTCGTCTCCAAATTTAGCTTTACATTCACTGAAAAATTAGGTTTTAATCATTATTTTTTCAATTTTAAAACAAAACTAACTCATAAAAATGATACATTTTTTGTATATCTCTTAGTTCGTGATTTCCACGTAGAATAAAAAATTTATTTGGACATAAAATTTTCTGAACAAACATGTAACTAATAACTTCAATTCCTTCGTGACCACGATCTACATAATCACCAAGAAACAAGAAGCATGATGGAGTAAGCATTGGACCCATACGCCACAGCGCTTTTTCAAAACAAATTAGATCGTGGAAATTTCCGTGAATATCTCCGAGTATGTAACAAGGTGCATTTATTCTTAATAGTCGATTTTCAATTGATACTATTTCTTTAAGACTTCGACAAATCAAAATAAGACATTTGGCCATTGCTATCATGTCCACTTTACCCCAACTGTAAGGTTCCTTGCTTATTACTAAATCATTTGAAGTATTCAAGTCTTTTATTGCTCTTTCATAATAACGCAATCCATTTAACATTTCATTTGGCTGAGTTTTCTTTTAACAAATAGAAAGACTTAATAATAAATCATCTTAATTATCGAATTACTATATCTATAAAAATATGTTTATTTAAATGTTTTAGAAATTTTAATAAACATTTGTAAATATGATCAGTTGATTAGAAATTTGTTATTTATTTTTAAATAAAAATTTTAAATGTTCTTTTAAGTCTTTTGCGCTAGAAACATTAAAACAAAAAATTATAAATAAAAAGAAATAGACAATTTATTTAATAAGAAAAATTAAATAATTCGATACTCAAAATTTACTAAAATATTATAAAAAATATATCACTAGCTTGGTTACCAAATTTGATTGTTATCTATTTATTTATAGGTTTAAATTGGCTAAATTAATCAAGTACAAATGGACAGAACAAAATATTAACTAATCTTAAAAATTTTTAAATTAAGATAAGAATAAGTCTATGGGCTTATAAAGGTAAATTTTAATTAATAATAGGATATACAATTTTAAAATGCTTTAGCTATAGAAGCAAAAAAAATTTTAAATCCTCATATCTTTTGAATAGATTTTTCAAATGAATATATCTATTTTTGATTTATGTAGATTAAAAAATTTTCTTTAAAAAATGATATGAATTTATAAAATTATAAAAATTTTAAAAATTCAACCTTTATTAAAGATTAACGATTAATTTTAAAATTCTTCATTATAAAGCTTATCACATCAATAATTCCTTATTTATTTTATTTAATAAAATATATTTTGATTTTTTATGAATAAAATTTTTAAAATTTCGATTTAAGTCACTTTTTTTTTGTAATCAAGAAAAATGATCATACAATTAAAAATTTATTGTGCAAAAGAAAAATAAACTACAATAATGTTTGTTTAGAAAATTAAAAAAAATTTCAGTAATATTGGTGATGCAATCAGATATTTAAATAAAAGCGTCGAGTGTTTAATTAAAATTAGAAAATGTCCACTATCAAAAAATTGAAAAAAAAATTTTATTCATTTTAAATGTTAATTTCTAATTTTAATTAAAAACTCGACACTTTTAATCAAGACTTGAATTAAACAAAAATTATAATTTTTTTTATTCTTATGAAACTCAGTTTTTAAGTACTTTTTTTTTCTTTCAAAAAATATCTTAGATTCAAAAATACTCCTATTTCTTAAAGTCTTTGACGTATTCTTAATTTTAGAGTATAATCATCATAAAAATAAAATTAGGTAATTCAAATATCCTATTCAATTGTATAAGAAAACTACCTGAACTCTTAGAAGCTTAAAATAGGCTGAAAAACTTAAAACTCGTTTTTAAAAAAATCAAACTGAAATAATTTTTATGAGAATAAAATTTTACAGAATAATTTTAAAAAAACAGCTGGGCTTTCTAGTGTTAATAAAAATGGTTTAAACTTGCATAGAAATAAAAAATTTTCAATAGTTTCATTATTTAAGCAAAAAGATTATAAAATTTTTTTGTTGGGTTGAGAAATATTTTTCTTTAAACAAGTCAAAAAAATACAATTTGATTTCGGTATAGAAAAAGAAAAAACATACTTGATTAAACGAATCCAAAGATTCTATCCGACCAAATTGTGGCTTATTCATATCTGTGAATACTGGTTTATCTATTTGAAATAATTGTAATAAATTACAAGTTTAATTTGAAAACTACCTATTGAAATATTTGGTGTAGTAGCGCCTTCTAATTCCCATAGGGCTGATATGTCAGCTACAGTGCCAGTCCGCCTAATGCGAACAGAATGCGTTGCTATTTCATAAAGCTCATCTTTTTTACAATTTTCGAATTTAAATTCATTATCTTGTCGCATCAATGTTTTATTGTTTTTTTCCAAGTCGTTATTCAATCCAAGCCCCGCAAAATTTAAGATATCCATGATTGATTTACTAAATCTAAAAAGAACCGAAGTTCCTCTAAACTTAAGTTGACCCACCCCTATAAGAAAATCGGACAAAGTTAAATTTTCACTTTGATTTCGTAAGCCAAATGATCTTTGTAATAATCAAATTCATAATTTTTTTAATTATTCAATTTTTCTATAATTATTTACTTGTATCCATTAAGTGCTTCTGTTTCCAGTATTTCATTCTCTAACTTGATGCCTCCTTTTTTCAAAATTGTTATGTCTTTGGTCAAATCTCTTAAATTATTCATAAATACAGTGATTTGATATTTATCTAAAATAAAAGGACACATTCATTGAATTACCTGAATTGGCTAAAATTCATTGAAAGCATGAAATTTGAGTCACTTTGACAATTTTTCGGCTTGTCCAAGTCATTTAACGAATAATAGCGAAAAATATATTTACATCGTTGTTCAGCTGGTGGACCACCGTGCTGTGTTGATGGTTCCATAGCAGCAAGACCTTATTTTTTTAAATAAAAAAACATTTTTTATTTCAACTTTATATAGAATAGAATACAATTATTCAAAATTACCCATTACAAAATCTGAGAAATTTAGCATGTATTTTTGATTCGTATCAAAAGCATAAAAATATTTTTCCAAAACATTGTTTATGTCTATATTCAAATCAGATTGCTGAAGGAAAAAATTGACAAATTTTCTGAACAAATTTTTAAATTTAACGATGCTCAGATATTCACTTGGATACGTGCACTCAAAGTAAACATTGAAAAGTCGCTCTTGAACTTAAATAATTTTAAATTACCTTTAGAAAAAAAACAAGAAAAATTTGTAAATATTTTTTTTCACAAGAGCATTTTATTAATGCATTTTCAAGTAGTTGAAAGTGTACTAATATAAATTTAATCTAGGGTAAAAGCCTAATTCTTTTTAAATTAAGCATTTCTTAATTAATTTTAAAATGATATTATAAAAAATATACCATTTTTATGAAACTTTGCCGACGAAACCATTAAATCAATAAGGTTTGGTTGTTGGGTACAATTAGATTGATTTTCGCATTGAAAATAAGTCATTGAAGGCTCATAGAAAACATTTTCTACCATAAGATTAAGTTCATTTGATTCAATGATAAATTTTTTAAAAAAAAGTAATGGCTCCAATCCCAAAAGTTTAAAAGATTGCTGAGCTTGTTTGAGCTCGTTGAAATCCATCCATTTTAGTTTCTCGTCTAAATTATCATTGTGTATTTCATTTGGATTTTGCTTATTTAAATGATTTAGCTTAGAATGCTTATTTAGTATGACCAAAAAAAATGATGATTTTGGAAAATTTGAGTTTTTTAATGAGTATAAAGGAAATAAATGAGTTGAGTATATTCTAATCAAGCAAATTGAATCACATTTCTTGCTAATCTGGTCTGATTTAGATTCACTTTCAATTTGAATTAAGTTTTTGCAAAATTCATCTTCAAATTCCTAAGAAATAAATAAACAAGCAATTTTTAATAGAAATTTTATTAAATGATTGTTACATTTATTGTTCTTTCAATCATTTGTCCCGTAGATTCATTTGAGCTGAAATTTGTATATGGAAACCAGTATTGAAATCTGTCGGAATCTTTAAGTTCGGATAGACAAGCATTTTTTAACAAAATAGATTGTCTAGAATGATTTAAAATCACTAAAACAACTAGGTCTTTGCCGATGTTGTTTATAATGGCTTGGTTTGTTAGATTTTCGGAAGCCACTTTTAAAGAATCTAAATATTAAAATTAAATTACTAATTTCATTCTTATTGATTTTTATGTTTTGAAAAATTTCTATTTTTAAGATTTTTGAATATCAAAAACGAAATATTATTATTGTTATTTAGCAATTTAATTTTATTATTATGTAATACGTTTTTCAAGAACTAAAAAAATGTGTCTCAATCTAATCAAAATATATTTAAATTTTTCTTTACAATCAAGCAAATAAAGGCTACTGACAACTATATTAATATAGTGGTATTTTTTTCTATTCGAATTTTCAAAAGCAATTTAATTCAATTTAAAATAAAATTCAATATTTGATTCAAATTTCTGAATATTAGGCTAGGCCTAAAATTCATTAATTTTTTATACTCTGTAATTCTAGTTTTTTAAAACTGAAATTTCATATAAGTTATATTTAATTGCTTTTAAAGGTTCATTCAAAAATCTATTTAATTTGGAACAAAATATATTATAGCTTAATATTTTCTTAGGTTCTTTGTTTTTCAATAGGGTCTTTTGCTTGCTATTTAGTAGTGGTAAAATTAACTTCGACTTGGAGCTAACCAAAGCCAAGCTGTAATGAGCTTTTATTATATTAGTTTGTCTGCCAATTTTTTCCAGCACGTTTACAATTCTATTTAATTCTATTAAATTTAGGAAAAATGTTTATGACATGTTAGCCTATCAGGATTTGTTAATGATCAAAGTTTTTTATAGTAACATTCTTTTTAAAATCGCAAATTTTTAAAAAAAGAAAATTAAAACTAATCTAATAGAATAATTTAGTAAACCAAATGTTTGAAATTGAATTTTCTTTATTAGATCTAGATGATTTTTTTGAGTCTTTACTCTCCATTTGAAGGAATAATTATATTGATATGTTTGAAGTGTTCTTTAAAAGCTTAATAAAACTATTAGATTTAACAATCAAATTTTTTTTTTACGATTTAAGAAACATTAAAATTATTAATGCTTTTAATAAACTAATCAGATATCTTATATACAAATTGAGAGATTCTTGTTAAAATAAAATTTTATTAATAAAATAAAGTCTAAAATTTTAACTTATTTATTTTACTTACTTATTTAAATTTTTAAATTTATAGGCAACTTTAACTTTTTAAAATTTAAATGTAAATTGTAATTCTATAATTGAATATTTATGTAAATAGTATTTAAGAAGCAATCATTGCTTTAAAAACTTTAAATGTAGAGGCTTATTTAAAAAAAATAAAGAATAAAGTACAACAATTTAAAAAAAATTTCAAGTCAAGTCAAATGACTTTTTTTAAAAAAATAAAATTTCAAGAATTTATAAGACTTGACTTCCCTTTGTGAATTTAGAACAGCTCTGTTTGATACTGCATTATTTTAATGCAAAAATGTTTAAAAATTAAAATTTTTTTAAAAACGCAAATTTATTTATTTTTGAAAACTAATGAATTAAAACCTTATAACTTGACAACTCAGATTGTTGGTGTTTAGAATCACCTAAACCAAGTGATTATTAAATTGTCTAATTAACTTTCTTTTGGGTTAAAGCTTATGAATTTTGAAGAAATTTTGAAATAGCAGATTGAAATATCTTTAACGCTAAAAATTAATTGTTTGTCATAAAAGTATATTTTGGATATTTCTCTGTTCAACTTCTAGCTATCATAACCAGTTTTACGCAATGCGCTTTCATCCAAAAACACTATTGCAAATGAGATCAAAAACCTTCAACCACGACTTTTCTGGTCATATTTGATTAAGTCTAAAATAACTACATATTGCAAGGGACACAAAGAGAAAGTAAAATTGACAAAAGGAAACAAAGAAGAAGAACTATAAATAAAAAAATTCTGAGAAGTTTCTGCTTAGAAAAATTGAGTACTAAAGCGTCAGCACAAGCAGCTAAACTATAATCCTTAGCAAATTAGCTATCAAATTTTCATAGTTGAATTTTTTTTCAATCTTATTTTTTTACATGGCCGCCACTAACCGTACCCAACACTAGCCATGAATATTCTTGGAGAAAACTAATAGAGATGATTAAATTTTATTAAATTATATCAAATTTAGTCGTCTTAAAAAAAATTAAGAAAAAAAAAATTTTTTAAATTTGTTGTTATAAATAGCTGCTGTGTTAAAAAAATTCTGATATTTTTGCTCTTTTTGAGTGTTTTGTGAAAAAAAGAATTTTCCAATTAATCTCAAAATAAAATCTGTTTTACAAAAAAATCATTAATAGTAAATATCTAGTTAGAAAAAATAAAAAATGATAATATATTAATAGTGACTCAAATACTAAATTAAAAAAAATCAGTATAAAAAAAATTAAAATTATTTTTTATGTCTAAAATTCGATTTATGAAAATTCTTTTGAAATAAAAATGAATTATCTTAAATTTTTTAAATTAATAAGAAAATTACCTAAATGCTCAAAACTTGTCTTTTTCTTCCTTGACCGTGAACTATTTATTTTTGGAATCCTTAAACGTATGGAATTATAATCCATTACTCATAAATGGCATGAATTTGATCTATAATAATGAAAATACTGATTTTTATTTAGATATGATTTTGAATAAAGCTCTCATATCTTTTAAAGTTTAAACAATAATTGAGTTATTTCTTTCAGAAAAAAAAACGGCCCAGTCAAAACTATGTCAAAACTCTTAATTTTTTATTTCAAATTTATTTAGTATTTTATTTGAATAAGGTAAAAAAAAAGCTATAAAAATTTCTTCTTTTTAAAGAAAAATTTCAAGTCTTTAAAATAAAATTAATTTTTGTGCACTATCTTGGCATAAATAAAATTTGCACAAAATTTATAATTTATTTGATTTGTAAAACGTAGGCAAAAAAAATAATTTCAATTTATATCAAAATTCAAATTTTCAATTGATTGTTAATTTACCAAAAATGGGAATAGGCGGAAGCTCGGTGCTTAACATACCTGGAGGTGGTTCAGAAGGATATCATGTTTTAAAAGTAAAGTAACCAAATGAAAATTTTTGCAATCAATTCTAAAAAAATATTTCCTAAAGGTTCAAGAAAATTCACCAGGCGCTCGGGCTGGCCTTGAGCCTTTTTTTGACTTTATTATTGCAATTAATGGTTCAAGACTTGATCAAGATAATGACACTTTAAGAATGGTTCTAAATGCAAACATCGATAAACCCTGTAAGCTCCTCGTATTTAGTTCTAAAACTATGAATATTAGAGAGATAACATTGGTACCGACAAAAAACTGGGGTGGCCAAGGAGTCCTAGGCGTATCAATTAGATTTTGTTCTTTTGAAAGAGCTAATGAAAACGTATGGCACGTACTAGAAGTCCAACCAAATTCACCAGCATCTTTGGCAGGTCTCCGATCAAATACAGACTACATTATTGGTTCTGATTCACTTCTGACTGAGGTAGAATAAACAACAAATAAATTAAGATTTTTTTAAAATTCAATAATTTAAGCCAGAAGATTTATTTACATTAATCGAATCATCAGAAAATAAACAATTAAAGTTATATGTGTACAATTTTGAATTGGACAATGTAAGAGAAGTGTTGTTGACCCCTAACAGTGCATGGGGTGGAGAGGGTAGTTTAGGCTGCGGAATTGGATATGGCTATTTGCACAGAATTCCGATTAAAGACGAAAAAAATCCTAGCATACTGTCTAGTCAACAACCTGTCAACTCTCTTAATCCAAATGCTTCAATGGCCAGTAATTTGAGTACAATGACTAATATTGGAAGTCAGTCCTCACTTTTGAGTAACATAAGCATTCAATCATCATTAGTTAATTCAGGAAATATCACGCTAAATCCAACTGTAGCTACAGATGCAACATCAAGTTTGGTTCCATCAGCCGAAACTGAGCAATTGGAGAAACAATTGGACAAAACTCATTTAACTGAATCTGAAAATAATGCAAATCAAATGCCGAATGAAAATTCAATCCAACCTCCAAGTTCAAATCCAACTTTTGCATCTACCTTCGGAGGAATAAACATGACGACTAATGAAAATATTCATCCACCTGCCCCTATAAACATAAACCAGTATTTTACTAATAAGCCACAACAAAGCGATCTAACAACAACACCTAGCCAGAATTTACCTACAAGCAATGAAAATTTGCCTAATCAACCAAATGTACAAGTTCAACCTCCCATGAATTTTTTGCAGCATTTTAAACTACCAGATCAATCGAATACCGAATTACCCACTTTCAATTCAGAACTTTTGAGTGGCGATTCAAATCAGATAGTTCAAAATTTGGTTCATCAAACAATTTCAAATCATTTTCAACAGCAGTTGCAACAGCAAAATGTAAATCAATCTGGTCTACAAACTCAAGCTAATTTAGAACATGGGCATTCTCATTCGCATTCAGGTGAATGTTCCGGACATGGTCATTCACATTAAATTTAAGTTACTTTAACTAATTTTAATTATGGTTATAATTTTCAAAAGCGATATTTTTTTAAATTATATTTTAATTATTTTAACTTATTAATTGGGAATAAAAATATATAATATCAATACGAGTTATTCAAATTTTTTAAAATTATTTTTTTGTTAATATATACTGTTAATATCCGTTTTATTGATTTTCTTGGTTGAATCAATACATTTTTTAATTTTTTTTTGACAACAGATTCAAACAAAAATTTTTTTTACAAGGTAATTTTCAGTCAGTATTAATAAAAGCAATCCAAAATTCAATTTTTACAATAATGATAATAATAGTTATTCTACGGTAAAATTTTGTTTTACTATATTGACAAAGTAGGAAGACTAAAGTAGTCCCGCTATTGTAGACTTTTCATTTTTTTATTTCTACTGATATTATCCAGTCTATTTTATAACTTCCTGATCGAACTTGGTGTGACAACCGACATTGGAGGAACAATCCTTTTGTTCACTGCTCCATTTGATAGAAATTTTCGTCTTGCTTCAAATTTTGTTAGTTGCAAGCAAATGCGATGCTTACTTCTCCACTTGGTTTATTATTATTTACTGAATTCATAAGTTTCGCATCGTAATGCCAATTAACAAGATTGTATTTGTTGAGAATATTATAAAATTGAATCAGATCTCTACGATCTCTTTCTTTTAAAGTTTCTAATCCAAATTTAGCTAGTCTTGATTCATATTTCAAACTTCTTATTTGTGAAACAGGTTTAATTGCTCGTCTTTGTACTTGTTCTAGTATATTCTAATATATTTTTGTATCTTTTTTAAAATCAGGATTTCAAGCAGGTGCACAGTATTCTAGATGCGGTCTAACCCAGCTATCATTTTGATTATTCTATTTGAGTTTGTTGTTCACCATTACACCAAGATCGCGCTCAGTAGTAGTTTTCTGCAAAGTTACTCTTGGCTAGAGTTGGGTAGCGTCAGTGGTGGTCATAGGTCCGCCAAAAAATAGTGTTGGCCGTGCACAAAATAAAATTAAAAAAAAAATCAAATATTGATTGATAATTTTGCCATCTTTTGATCGCTACTGACGGTACCCAACACTACTCAAGGCTAGCTTAGGCAGCATTTCAATCAATTAATTAGAATTTTATTGTTTTTTATTAAATTTTACCAAATAAATCGAAGATCATGTATATTTTTACTCATTTTTAAAAATAAGTTATACCGAAAGGAGTTGCGTTAGATAATTAAAAATTTAAATAAATTATTCAAATTTTAAATAAAATAGCTTTAATTATTTAATCTAATTTTTTATTTATTTATCAAATGAATACTTTGTAGGTGATATTAATAAAAAATGAAATTAAAAATAAGGTTAAAAAAAAGTTTTTAGACAATCGAAGAGAATTATCCGATTATTTGAATTCTAAAATTAAATATTAATATTTTTTTCATTAATTATTATTCAAGTTTTTTTTCCATTTAAATGATTTTAAATTTTAAAATTTAGTCAATTATGGAGTCGAGTCGATTTAGGAAATGCAGTCAAATCGACTTTGTTAGTTTTTAATTATATTTATTTGCTATCATATCATTTAATTATTTTTTAAGTATAAAAAGTGTGAATTTTAGTATTTTTTTATTTTTATTTAGGAGCAGAATTATGAAATTTAATATTAGCATAAAATAAAAGTCTTAGCAAGTGCCCTGATTTTACAGTCACATTTTTAGAAGCAAAATTTGGAATGCTTTATTTTTCAAATAAACCTATCTAAGAAAAATATCTATAAAAAAATATTATATGCACTAGATTTTCTTCAATAAAGACATGAGAGACATTTGTGAAACTTTTTTACGAGGATGTCGGGTAAATGTAAAACATATTTTTGGATCTGAAACAGTCCAAAATGATAAATTATTAAAAAAATTGAAAGAGCAAAAATTTTTCGATTAGAAATTGATTTTTTTATTCATTTGAAAAAATTTCGCGATGAGTTTTTAGTATTTTTTTGAATAAGCTTCTTTTTATTGTTTAATTGTAATTTGTTAAAAAAAATAAAAAAAATAGAAAAATTAAAAACTCTTTTATTTATGAAAGAATCATTTATTTTTCTGTTTGAAAATTTAAAGTTAATAAAAAAAATTTGATTAATTTTACAATTTAATTGAACTAAATACTAAAAATAAACAAATTTAAACATGTGAACGAAATTACAAGAGATAAAAAAGAAGTATTAAACATGGCTTTATTACAACCATCGTCTTTACATGATGCAATCAACCCTGAAACTATTCTAATTTCAGTATTATCTTCCATTTTTAAGGTAAAACTACTATGAGAACTATCTGAATCTAAGAGCTTAGAAACAGTGCAGGTTCTAATGACTATTTGCTCTTTTGTGCCTGCTTCATTAATAAATTTTTAGAAAAAAAATATAAATTTTTTATTTAAATTTTCTTACCTTTGTAACCACTTAATTTAAGACAATATTTAGCAGGAAACAAACCAACTCGATCTTGAATACCAGATTTACATTCTTCTTCGTACAAATTCTTGGACGTTAAACCTGGATTGAAGGGATCCAAACAAGTAGAATCATTTAAAGCTGATGTACATTTATAACATCCTATTGAACTCACTTGATTTTTTAAAAATTAAAGAATGAAAATTGATTTATTTTTGATTTAATCAATTAAGTTACCAAATGAAAAATTTGATGCATATAAATTAATAATGACAATTATAAATTCAAAATTCCTAAGGAATTGCATTTACAAATTCTTTAGATTTTTATTATAAAATTCTCTCGTTATTTTTGAAACAAATTAGTTTTATTTTATGCTAGCAAAACAATACCATATGAATCAAATAGAAAAATCAATAATTTGTTTATATCAAAATTACTTTTAAAACTTCAAAAATATTATTATTTAACTTAATATTATAATGAATTATTTTTCAGAACATACCAATAGCTGGATTTTTTTTATCTAAATTTATTTCAATTTGAACAAAACAAATTAATTGCGTTTTTTCATTTGGAGTTTGTTTTTTGTTTAAATTAAAATCTTAGTGTTAATTTTGTATATTTGTATATAATTTCGGTTTTAATTAATAATTTATTTACTTTTGTCTCACCTTATTCAATAGCGGCAATCAAGATCAAGATCTGAGTCTAGCTTTAAAAATAATGAGCGCCTTCCCTTAGATCCTGATAACACGGGACAATTAATATTATCATTATTAGAGAAAAAGAAAATAATTTTAATAAAATATTCCACTGATTTTCTGTATATCTTTTAAGATAGGAATTTATATATTATTTTTATATATTAGCAAATAAATTTAACATTAAAACTACCAAAATGAATTGGTAATTAACAATTGCATTTGATTAGAAGAAATAAATTTGAATGAGAATTAGTCTAAAAGTGATATGAAAATGGTTTATGTATATATTTATATAGTGTTAGAGAAACAAGTTGGATATTTAGGGACTGATTGCCAACGCTAAAATTACCTAATTCAATTTAATTAAAATATTTTTAAGGTATAAAAAATTAATTTTAAAATAATTTAAAGCCTAAAAACTAAAAAAGCTTCATATAATGATTTTCAGCTTCTTCATAAGGCTTTATTCTCTCTTTTATTATTTTGTTCAACTTAATTTTTTCCATTCTTGATGGGTATAGAATGAGATTTAATTAACCAGCAATTTTCCATTTTTAAAAATGATAAAAATCTTGCAATATACCCTATTGTGATAACATTGTACTACTTTCTTCCTCTGCAGGTTAATGTCAAAAACTCAAATAAATGTTTTGAATTTGCTAAAGTAAAAGATTGACTTCAATGACAATAAATCTACTGCGCTTACTTTCGGCAAAGAGAAAACTATGGATAAATTTTGTTTCAATCTGAGTAATAACAAGGTGACACAAACAGAAAATAAATAATATTTAGGTCTTCCAATTGGCGATTGTCCTTATATTAGTAATTTTGTTGAGAAAGAATGTGAAATTTTGAAAAAATCTTCTACTTTCTTTGTGTATTGGAGTCCAGATTCTAAAAAAAATTTTGTTAGTCTATTTCTAGATATCATCTTGATTTGTTATTAATTTAATGTCTTAAAGAAATCTGCTAGATTTTCACTAGTTCTAGAAACTTTTAAGCTAAAATCACTAAAAAAAATAGTGAGCAAGTTGTTCTATGATTTTTTAATGTACCTTAAAAATTTGATAATGTTAATACATCTTTTTGTTGGCAAATGCTAAATTCAGAATAAACAATTTTCAATTTTCACAATATTCAATATTTTTTTTTTTTTCCTTATTCGCTCCTTATGGAGCATAGGGTCATTACTTTTGATTTCCACTCAAGTCGATCTTTTGCCTTCACCCTTGCTTCTCCCCATGTCATTCCCATTTCGGCGAGCTCTTTCATGATTGAATATTCAATATGCTGACAATGAATTGGGTTGATCGAATTTGAGTATAAATCTGAGAACGTTGGTTTGGTAGACTAAATATGTGTTATCATAAATCATGTTTGAAATTGTACGAGTCAAATTATTAGTTCTTATTTAAAATTTTAAACTGAAGAAGAGGTAGAAAAAATTAAAGAAATCGATGAAGTTAGTTTTAAAACGTACTATAGGATTTTTCTTGACTTCTGAGGACAACCTGGGGTCAGGATATAATTATTTTCATAATTTTATCTTTATCATATCATGTTTTGATAAAATTATTTCGTCAGATCAAAAATTATTCAGTCAGATCATGAAAAGCAGATGAGCGCCTCCCTATTATCCACCAGGATAGAATAGGGTCAAAAAAATATCATGTTTTCTGATAAAAACTAATAATTCAATTTGATATATTTAATATATTTTTTATTGAAAATTATTGTTGAACTTATTTACTAGTAAAAATAGATTTGATTTGTTTAATGGCATAGAACTGAAGAGTTGCATGATTGGTTTTTGAAGTCAAATGAATAATTTGATGGGCATAGATCTAAATCTCTTGGTGAGCATGAGTAATAATATCCACATTTTCTTGGATGAGGATGTTTTATATGTTTAGAATTTTTAGTTGCTTTAAATGATTGACAGCCATCTTCTGAAAAAAAATTTAATATTAATTTTTTTTCGTAAAATGAATTGGAAATTATAGAAATTAATCTAACTTACCACAGAAATAATCCTCAGTCTCAAAAAAGAGATCTATCTCTTTGCACGAACAATATTTATTGCATCGTGCATTATCCACACAGTCTTGGTCGTCATTACAACGAGCTCCAACTAATAATTCTTAAAAAATCAAAAACTTAAAAATTTGCTCAAAAAATTTTGAATAAAAAAATACTGCATTGCCTAAAAGGCTCGTATTTAGGCATATAAAATGTTCTCTGTTTGGAGCTACAGCGGCAAATTTTTTTCTTTTCTGTTGAATTCACTCCTATGCATTCGCCATTTTTCAAGCAATCATCATCAGTTTCACATGGTGAATTATATAATCCAACTTAATAATTAGTTTCAAAATTAGCGTAAATAATTCATTTAAACTAGTGCTTGATATCAATAACCTAAAATAATTAAAATAATAAATTGATATCTTCAAGGAACATGGATAATTTATTGATCACTTTGCATGCTAAAAACTGAAAAAAATGTAAAATTAGCGAAAAAAATAAGTGTAAGAAAATGCCTTACATGGTTAAGGTATGCAAAGATTTTTCATAAATTTGAAGAGAAAAATTTTAGTCAAATAGTTCCTAGTTTTAGAGGAAAAATGAAAATAAATATCAATTATCTAATAATTTGATCATCCAACTAATTAACTTTCTAGTAAAATATTTATTTGTTTTCTGTATCGAGCTAATACTCATTTGGATTAATGCTCCTTTGGTTATCGAAATCAAGCACTTATCGAAACACAATGAATTTTTTAATTCTTTCATTTATATTAGGAATTCTTACAGCATGTTCCATCAGGTCTTGGCATATAGCCCTCCTTGCAACTACATTTATTTTTGTTTTTAATGCAAAGCAAATCTTTCCAGCACTCAGATTCATACTCACAATAAGATTTTGCTAAACCTTCTTTTTAATAATATTTTTTAAGTATGATCAACAAGATGAGATATATTTAATTTTCCTCTATCATATTTATTTATTTATTTATTACAAGACGATGTAAGATAAAAATATATTAGTTAAGGCAAAATTAGTTAAGGCCTAATATATTTAAACATCTTTCAAGATTTAATCAAAATAATTCTTTAATAAATTAGTTGTATTTTATAATTAAATAATGATTTCTTAAAAAAATTAATCATTTCTCTAACTCTTTTTTCACTCTTAAAGTAATCAAGTTGATTAATTGATAAATTAATTTTTTTCTAAAATATTTTTTCAAATATTTAACTATTTTAAATAGTTTGCTTAAATGAATTTCAAATCGAATGTATACACAACAATTATATGTAAAATGTAAAAACTCAAAATTAAAACTCAAATTGTGCCAATAGGTCAAAAATTATCTAGAGATAGATCACTGAAATAAAAATAAGCTTCAACCATCAACAACTCAAAAAAAAGCAATGCAGAAAGTGATAGTTAAAATGACATATTGTGAATAGTCAAAACCAAAATTCTGCTCCACAACGCAAGCAATATCGCAAGCACCAAAACTTCGAGGTCGACCAATAGGTTCTAAAAATAAACTGAAAATTTAATTATTTCATTCACCTCTATCATTTTTCTTATTTTTTGATTTCTTTCAAAATACTTATTCTCAATAATAAAAAAATAGAATGAATGAATTTTGAAGATGAATTTTTATTTCTTTAAGAGTAAATTTTATTATTCTATGGATGTCCTTTCATTATAAATAAGAGAATATAAAAAAATACTTAATATGTATATTCCTTATAATATTTAGTTAATCTTTTTAGGAGGAAAATTAAATACATCCCTAATGAGATATTAAAATGATGATTTATACTGCATGTTCTATCAGAGTCAACAATATAGCCACTAATACACTGACATGTACTAAAATTTGAATGTAAACTGTCATGTTTCTTACATTCCATATACTTTGAGCAGTCTCCTACCACTTTTAGACAAGTATCACCAACTAAACCTGCTTTTTTTAAAGTTAAACTAATTTTTGAAGTTGATTGAGTCCTTATTTGTGTAGAAAATGATTGTGAACCATTTGATTCTAAATTGTTTATAATGAAATACTGCGATGTTGGTCCTGAAAAATAAAATTTATTTTTTTTATTCTTTATTGCATAAATTTTCTTACCTAGGAGAAGTAGAACAAAAATTATCAAAAAAGATAAAGTAGTAAAAAACAGTAGAACAATTATGAAGAATAAGAGATATTTTTTTTGCTTGCTAAGTTTTTTATATCTTCTTACAAATCTAATAATTTAAAATTAAAAAAAAAAATTAGAAATTTCAAAATAATTTACCTTTCAATTTTGAGGCCAAGCTGCGTTTTACCACTCTCTATCCAATATGAGTTTGTATTCAAATTTGGTTCAGTATCATTAAAAAATGAATTTAATTGTTGGTGATTTTCGGTGTCAAAATTAAATTTTTTATATTCTAGTAAATATGAATCCGATTTAGATGACATTTTTTTGTGTAATAATTTAATCTCGTCTGGGAGATATTTTGAGTTTTCATTAACTGATTTGACCATGCTCGAACAAGCTTGAGAATTTTTAAAATCATTTACGGATCCAATTGAATGTCTTTTATTTTTATTTACAATTTTGGTTTTTGAACTTAAGTTCGAATTAGACGCTTGCTTTAATCTGGCTTTAGGAAGACCTGCATAAAGTTACATTTTATTAAAAATCAATTAATTTAATGGCTGAAAAAGAATAATAAAATATAACAAAATCTTCTAAAATTAATTTTTTAAAAAATATGAAAATTTAGAGATAAAACTAGAAAGCCCTGCGGGTCAAATTTATCCGATTATAAAAATATTATTTTGAGTTTTTTTAAAAATAAAAAGATTTTAGAAAAAACATTTTATTTTATCTTTATTTGGTTAATTTCTAAATATTTTTTTATTTATTTTGATATTTTAATCAATTAATTTTGCAATAAAACAAACTGGCTTTCTAATGCTAAATTACTTAGTTTATGATCGTATTATGAAGTTTTTAACTTTTTCTAAAGCTTAGGATTTTTTTTCCCAAAAATTTAATTTTGAAGAAAATTGTGTTATATTTTTGTTAAATTATGTTTATATGTTATGTTTTAAATTTGTTCCTAGATTCGATCGATCAAAAAATAAAATATTTTAAATCCAAAAAATTCTATTTTTATTTAGCATATTCAAAAAATATGCAAAGTAAAATTTTTGATCAAATTTCATTTTTCAAATATGATCAAAGAACTTTAGATTTTTACATTTTTTTAAATTTCAAAAGTTAACTATTAAATTTTTTAAAAAATGAAATTTGATCAAAAAATTTACTTTTCTGCCTATTCATAATTTGAATTTAGAATTAATTAATTAATTAATTAATTATTCATGCCTTTTATTTAAATAATTACATATTATATCTGGTGGTCAAAAATGGTTGTCAAAAATTTTAATATAAAAAAATTTGTGATTTTTTAAAGATTAAATGATGAAAATTTAACAATTGATGAAAAATTTTGTCTTTTTTTCAAAAATAAGTTCATTTTAGAAAATATGTTCCCAGTGGGAAGTTTCGAAAATCATTTTTTCCATCTGTTTGTTTTATCTATTATGATGTGTACCGCTCACCTAATTTAGTTCAAATTTCAAATAGAAAAAACTAAACCATTTAATATACTTTATTTTTTTAGATACATCTTCAATAGAGGTGGCTTTATAAAAATACTTTTTAGATAGTAATTAAGTATAAAAAATTTTGATATTTTTTTATACTTTCTTAAATTATTGAAGTTTCAAAAATAAAATAAAAAAATGATTTTTTGATTCCTAAACAAACTTTTAGAATTAAATTTATTTTTTTCTATAAAATAAAATCATTAAATCCAAATAAAATGGTAAACAATACTTTTCTCTAAAGTCTTTATTATGATATAAAAAAAAATTTTTTTTTTCATAATCAAGAAATGAAGATCAGAAAACTAGAAAAAGTATTAAATTAATACTTTTTAAACATTTTGTTTAGGAATCAAAAGTCAAGTATTTTTATTTGATCAACCTAATCTTCAAGGAATAGTTAAATTTAACATGATTTGATTTAAAAAAGTTAAATATTTTTACCTGAAAAAACCTTTGAACTTTTCGTTTTTTGTGTGTTTGAATTAATTTGGTTTGAAATCATATTTTTCTTTTTATCTAATAATTGGCTTGAATCAGAGAAACAACTTTGGTTCATAGATTTTCTCTGAGATGATCCAGATTTAATTTTTCTTTTTTCACTTATAAAATTTTTTTTTCTTATATTTTTTTCCAGGTTTGTACTTTATTAATTTTGAAATTTTTGTTCCCAAAAAAAAAATCAAAATTTACTTTTCGTGATCTACCATTGGAATTATTACTGGAGAAGAATCTACGAATTTCTCTTCACTTAAAAACGATTCATTTAAAATATCAGCACTTTCTTTTAATTTTTTAGCATTCGATTTTTTTTTTATTAGTTTAAAAAACGATTTTTTTTTTTTTAGAATTTTTTTTTTCGCTCCTACAAATCGGTTAACACTAATTCGAGCATTTGATGCAAATTTGTTGATGAATTTTTTTTTGCTTTTGCATTTTCTTTCACAGTACATTATCAATTTGGCATATTTTTTTTTTCTTCTAAATTTTCGTTTCTTAGGAACTAAATGCTTCAAATTATTGTAGTCAGATAAAAGGAGGCTTTTGCTATATGGTGATTCTAAAATTTTTCGTCGCGCCAGACGTATCTGCTCAAATTTTCGGTTCATTTGCTTGTCAAAGTCCTTCATTGATAGAAATCGAGTTTTCATTGTCTCTGTGAGTCGTTCACCATTTTGTATTCCTTGAGCCCCTTTTTTACTTGAATGGTTGCATATCCATACATCAGGCTGAAAAGCCGGAGGAATTTTCAGCTTAACACTTGTTCTTATTTTTGAATTCATTTTAAAAATGATTTTTAATAGGCAAGAATTCACAAAAATTAAAATCATAATAAGTGTAAGATAATCTTTTTTTTAATTAATTTTTGAATTTAGCATTCAATTAAAATAGATAAAAATTAATCTTTTATTTAAAATTTAGACAAAAAAGTATCTATAGCTACAGGGTTTAATTTTTTTTTGAATAAATGGTCAAGTTTTGTACGTTTTTTTCTAATCGAAATATTTTAAACATAAAAAACAAGGATTTACATTCGAAAATAAAACATCGGACAGAGTTTTAATAATTGGCCTGATAACCCATATCCGTATTAAAATTGTTATTGAACGGAGCTTGGTGATATGGCTCAGTTGGAATATTCTCCTGGTTTGGATCTTCATATCCGTTCTCAAATATGTCCGAAACTCCTTGTCGATATCTCAAAAAATTAAGCAAACCAATCATACTCTAAATTATTTGTTTAGTTTATTAATTTAAATCAATTTTCTTCGTTAAGGTACCCAGGTAATAATTGAAAAAAAAGTAAAAGCCAACGAAATTCTTATCAAGTAAGCTTCTGACTTGGCCTCAATTTCTGCACTTGTCTTCCGCCACTCGTTTGCATTGTAACAAAATATTAAAAACCATACAACAGACCATGCAACTAAAATAACTCGAATTTTAAGAAAATTAGAAAAATATCAAAAAACTTACATGAAAATACCATATCCGATACAACAATTCTCTTGCGTATTTTAATACTACTAAGATTCTCGAATCTAGCATCAAGAATCAAAAATATTATACAACTTATAAAACCAATAACTCCTATTAAAATGCCATATCCACACGCAGTTCCATCGTTGTTCATTGGACATGTACCTTGCTTGTAAGACGCTTCTGTAGCAATACTCGCAAATACAATCAACGAAAACAACTATTAATTTTAAATTTCATTATAAAATTGACTTCTTGAATAAAAAACTGTTTAATTTACTAGATTAACTATCCTTATAATCACTTGTGGCTTCTTAAAAAATAATACTAGATCGAACGGACCTCCAGCCATTCCTGCACCATAGGCTGCTTCATTTTTTGTCATACTTGTACTTTTGATCATTGACTCAAAAAATTCGATTATTGATGCAACATTCATTTTTGTTTGAGTTGTTATTTTTAATTTTTTTCCAAATAAATTCTTAAACTAAAAAATTCGAATATTTTATTATTATTAATTTAAAATTTATCGACAAAAAAATATAATTTTTTCAACCCAAAAAATTATATTCAGATAAAAAGAAAGATCAATAGATTTAAATGATTAAAATCTAATCAGAAACGAAGATTCCAAACTGTCACTCGAATTTTTTTCTAATTCATTTCGATTTTATACTTTAACTTATCATATTTCCAGTAAAATTTTAGATAAGCTTTTTTGCTCTAATTTATGCATAAAATTTTCTCTTCTCAAGAGAATTTCCATTAGTTTTGTATTTTTTATACTTTTTACTGAAAAATTAATGATTAAAAGTAGTCACATGTTTAGGAATTAATTTCCTTAACTTTTAATTTGAAAAAATAACAACTTTAAAAAAAAATTTAAAAAAAATTTATTTTAATTTTTGGCTGTACTTTAAATATTTAATTACATTACATTTGATAAAATAGCATTCAATTAAAAATAATATTTGAAAAAATTCTAAGAACAAATCTTGGGTATAATTTTTTACTAAATTTAAGCTTTCTTTGATTTTGACCATGAGACCATTTAATTTTAGTTATTGACGGAAGATGTTTTAATCAAAATATTAAGTTAATACTTTTTAAATTGAAATTATAATTCCAATTAAAAGGATGATAAATTTATTAAATTTTTACTAAAAATCACCAGAGAAATGAGAACATAAATACAGCTGGAAATAGATGTTTCACAAATAATTCTAAATTCTTCTTACTTGGAAACTTGAAGCTTATTAATCATAAATAATTTTTTGCATATAATCGATTAGATATTTTGATGAACAAATAAGACTCCTAAATATAAATGATTTTTTTTATTTTAATTTAACTAAATTTTTTATGCTAAAATTTGGTAATGTATATAAAAATGACATATTAAAATATTGGACAATGAACTGTCAGAATGATCAAAAAAACTATTATGATCAACAGAAAATTATTCGATTAATTAATTAACTTAAGTTACACTATTTCATTATAGTTTTTCTAGCTACTTTTCTTCAATTATTACTTCATAACAGCTTTGGCATAAATGCAAGAATTAATTTATTGGAGAAAAAATCAATATTTCTGCGATGTGTTGACACAATTTTATTTTATATTCGCTTTCTAGTATCATGTTCAAATTAAAAGTGATGGATAGAGTGATCTTAATTAAAACAATTAAATTTTTCAATTAAAAAAAAATATAAAGAACTAATAAAAAAGATTTAAAATTTCTTCGAAAATTTTTATTAATAAAGATTAAATAATAAATTGCTATCTCTTAAAATTTAAAATTTTTAAAAAATAAAATATTCAATATCACATCATATACTGATGAAGACACAAGTTTTATTTTATTTGGTAATTTATTCTATTGAGAATTATTTTTTAATTTAAATATGCAATTCATGAACTTATCATCTGTTAGTTATGATTTATTGATTCTTTAAAAAAAAATTAAATAAAACAAAAACTAAAGCTCAAAAGCCAACTCAATTTTTCAAAGTATAATTAAAAATCATTTATTAAAATTTTGGTTTTATTTTTTGGCTTTCTTGATTGAAAATTTTTACAAATTTTAAAATTTTTGACTTAGTTCAATCATTTGATTAATTAATTTACGATATTCTTCTTCTAACTTCAACTACATGTCCAAGAATAAGACATACACATGTTTCTTTCGTTATATCCTATCGAGAGACAATTTCTGCTTTTTTCATCTATTTTTTTTTAATAAATTAATGTATCTAAAAAATTTATGTCAATCATAAGTACAATTAATTCTTGAAAATAATTAAAAAAAGAAGAACTTAGATTTATTCTAAGGAATTTGAAAATCTTCTCAATATTTAATACTCACACAGGAAGGGACTTATTTTCCATTCCAAGCTTCCAGGATTCAAACTGTATAATAACGTTCAATGACGGCCACTAGACTGCCACTTTTTGTTGGCCTTCTTGATGCCCTTGGGGAAAAAAAAATTTTTCTATATTTCAATATTTTTCTTTTAATCAATTCTTTAATCGATCGATTTTTATAATTGAAAGTTTTTTGACACTAAAATACAGGAGGGATCTTTTGAACCTCTTTTTTAACTTGCTTTATTTGTTTTTTATTCAATAAATTTTAAAATTTTTTATGATTTTTTTTCAATCATTTCTTAAATTAAGATCAAATAAAAAATTTTATAAAACTAATTAATTCTTATTACAAAATAATTTTATTTTCATCGAAAAAAGTAAAAATAAACGAGTCAAATAAAAAATCAAGTTCAAAAAATCCCTCCGGCCTTTGAGTGTTAATAATCTAAAACATGTTTAACTATTTATGTTCATTAATGCTAAAATTAGTGCTTATTTTGAATGATTTATACTGAATTTACCAACAAAGCATTCACTTATTTAACTATTCGACCAACTAACATTGCTCATTTGAATGCATGCTAAATTTTTTTATTAAACATCAATATTAAACATTATTGAAAAAATTTGTGTATCTAATCTTTTAAAATTCAATATATCATTAAGCAAAATTTATGAGCTCAATAAACTTCAAGTTTTAAAAAAAGTATAATAGTTATTTGCAACTAATTACTAAAGTACAATAGAAACAAACTGATGACACTCTCTTTTATTCTTAGAAATTTTTCGTTTTTTATTTTTAATTTAAAAATTGATGATTTTGAATATATAATTTTAATAAATAAAATCTTAATCTTAAGAAAATTTTTTCATTGAAAAAACAAGCTATTTAAATAAAAAAAATAGATTTATTTTAATAAGACAAAAATATTGTCATAGAGTATACATGTTTATAGTCCAGCTAAAAGTTATTTCATTTTCATTGATAATTTCAAAATATTTTTATTACGGAAAAATATGGTAGCTCACATTTTTTCTTTAGCCTTTATTGCAGTAATTGCCCTTTTTTCAGTTCCAGGATCAAGTAAGATAGATTAATGTTAAGATTTTAATTTAACTAAAAATTCTTAAAAAAGGTCTTTTTTCATGGCATCCCTTTTTAATGACAATTGGAGTAAGTTTTTTTCCTAAAACTTTTTCTTATTTAATGTCTTAAATTTAATCAATAGTATATTGGTTTTTTGTTTCAAGCGATTCTTGTTTTTTCCAGAGAAAGTTGTCTTTTTTCTGATTTAAAGCATAAAAATAAAATTAACATTCACTGGATTTTAAATGCATTGGGAGTTTTTAGCATTTTGATTGCATATGCTGCTATTTATTACCATAAAGAAGATATTCAAAAACCCCATTTGAAAACTTGGCATGGGACTGTTGGTAATTTTTCAATAAAAGAAAATTTTTCGTAGACTTTTTTAAAATTTTAAAAAGGAATCATCACCATTTTTTACACAATTATTCAATTTATAGCTGGACATAATTTAACCATTTTTAATTTTTTTATTAGAAGATTTGTCAAGTATCAATCCCTTTGCATGTACCACGCAACTAGTGGTACATTTTTATATGTTTTAGCATGTTTGTCAATTAGTTTAGGTATTTATTCAAATTGGTTTTCAGAATCAACTCCATTTTATGTCGGATATTTATGTTTTGCAATTACTGCCATGCTTGGACTTATAGTCACCAATCAAGTGACAGCAAAATATGTGACTGGTAAATTATATATGGCTAGCCAAAAAGCTGTTCTAAAACAACAACAAAAAAAATCACAACCAACAAAAATCAAAACAAAATAAAAATTCTAATTTTTTCATTGAGTTTTTACAATTAACTTGAAAGTAATAAAATTTAAATCATTTTTTTACTTTTTCTTTGTATTTAATTAATTTTAAAATAACTAAAACCCAATTTAAAAATTACAATCTTTTAATGAAACAATAAATTCCCTTTAAAAATCTATTGTTATTATTTTTTTATGTATGGATTGAGTATTGAAATTCAATAAAAATTTATATAAACTTTTATTCTTGTATTTATTTGTACTATTATAAATTAATTTTTTGAACAAAATAAAATTTATTTAAAAATTAATTAATTTTGATAAATTTGGGCAGGATTTGAAAAAATTTAAAAATTTTTAAATTTCATAATTAAATCATTTATTTAATTTAAATTATAAAATTTTTTATTTTCTTAGAAGTTGCTTAAAAATATTAAAATAAATAAAATTACTAATTAGATCGTATTAAAAAATCTTACGCTGGCAAAAGACCATCTCGTTTTGCCAAATGATTCAAAGAATCATCTGACTCACCCATTTGTCTGATGGAACCACAGATAGCATAAGTTTTGTATGTGCCAGTCATAACTCCTCTAACTGGATCAACATCAGCAATGTTTATTTGAATTGAAGCATGATCTTTAGCGCTGATAATTCGGTTACTAGCTGAGCTAGAAAAATTTTTTTCTTATGAATAATAATTTCAATAGAAAGCAATAAAATTACCATTTTCTTGGGATATAAGAATCAGTGTATTCTCCTTTGTCGTTTTGCATTTTGATCCAAAAGTTATTGATCGACGGTTTAAATCAATCTAAAATAGAATTAAGTCAACTTAGCGATTAAATGTGATATTTGTGATTATGTTAAGTGATTATTTCAAAAATTTAAAAAAAAAACAAAAATTAAGCCTTGATAGCGAAAGCTTGTGCATTTGGTTAATACAGAATTATAAAAAAATAATTTAATTATCTGAATAAGTTAAACTTGACTTACGAAAAGCTGCAGATTGTTGCGCTTATTAAAATTAAAATAATTCAGTTCAATCTTAACAAAAAATTTACATCACGTGAACTGAATTTATAAATTAGAATATCTTATAAAAATTTTAGAATTTTTTTTTTTCTTATTTTCAAAATAAAAATGATAAGAGATTTACAGTACAACCAACCAAATAATTCAGCAGAAAAGATTCTTGGCCTAGTGTAAATCTAAATTTTAGCAATTTACTTTACTAAAATAAAAAAACTTTTATTGATCCAGATTTTGTGAGTTTGATATTGATGAAGGGCCTAAAATAAAGTATCAAGTAATTTGGATTCGAAAATTTTTATTAAAAATTTAAATCTTAAATTAACTTAAAGAAACCAGACAATGTAATTAATAAACAAACAATTAATTCAATTAGCTCGTACATAATTCCCAAAGTTCACTTAAAAAATAAAATAATTACCATGTATGATTTGAAAATGTTATTGAATATTTTATAGTAGGATTTTTTCTTAGAACGATTGGAAATTATCGAATATGTGGATTTCCAATTCATTTAGATCATATTAAGTATAGAAGAAACATGTACATATTTAACCTTTGCTTTATATTCGATAAAAATACTAATACATGTAGTTATGAAGCGGTAGTCAAAAAATTAGCCTGTGATTTGAGGACACTAGAAGTAATGACAATTTGAGCATATTGAAATTTTTGCAATAAATATTTTTCTTTATTTAGGTAGAATCAGAGTTTTTAAGCAATGAAAATTTGAAGCAATACTTGCCTAAAATCATGGAACAAGTTCAAAACAGTTTAAACGAAACTGGCGAATGTATAATCCAACGAATTGCTAACATAGAACATTCTGCAATTTATTTAAAGCTAATAAGAAATCATTTGGATCCTCATGTTGTTCAAAGTTGTGATGTTCCTGTTTTTGTAAGGAGCAAGAGTGAATTTGAAATCGATGATTGGGATCTTACAACACAAAAAGTAAGGGTTAATTTTAATAATCTTTATAAATCGAATTACTTCTACAAAAAAAAATTCTATATATGAAATATTCTTAGTTAATTTATAAAAAATTTTCAGCTGTCATTTTTGTTAAATTCAAATAAAATGGCCTAAATTATTAAATTAGTAAAAAATATCTAAAACAGTTTTCAAATTTTATTTTGTAATCATTTTGAAAACAATATTTGTTTAATATTTTAGTATTAAAAAACTTATTGCTAAAAGCAGGATGAAAAAGTAATATTGCTGTTAAAAAAATTTTTTTGAAACCTGAAATATGAATAAAGCCTCATGGTTTGATACAGCCGTTCCTCGGTATAACGAGAAAGTTGGGCGAAAATTTTTGTGCCCATTTGAAACTTGTTTTATCCAAATCCAATTGAAAAGGATGGGCAATTTTTTATTTTAGTTTTTATTGAAAAAGTTAAAAAAAAACAACTAAAAATTAAGCTTTTTTTTATAAAGATCTAATGTTTTTTTTTGAATATCAATCAATTATTTCGCTTTTTAAATGGAATTAAATTTTATTTAAATAAAATATCCTCTTTTGAAAGCCCATGATATTCAAGTTAACACTCAAGCAGTTACTTGCTACTAAAGTTCGCGCGATGCAAAACTTCCACACTATCTTCAGATTTGGATTTCGACCTCATTTTTAGATTCTACGTATATGAAAACTTAGGGTTAGCCAAAATTTTAGGGGGAGTCAAAAATAAAATTTTTTTGGATAGGGGGGTCTGAAACTTTACAGCCTTATATTGAGTGTATCTTATTTAAGAGATTTTATCTCAGAATTTTATCAAACGAATCTACCCGAACGACACATTTTCTGATAGAGAATTAAATGTTCTATATTCTGAAATGGTTATCTTTAAAAAAGAAAAAATTGAGAATTTTTTCGGAAAAATTTTGACATTTTTAACTTTTTTGGGATCTACTTTTTTCCAAACACCTTTACCTATATATTATTATATAAATTCTAAAACTAGACAAAATTCTGAATTTTATTTATTTAGTTTAAATTTTTTTTAATCGATCAAAAAGTTTCCAATTTAAAAAAAAAATAGCTTCTGTTTCTAATTCAGGATAGAAATCGTATAAAGAGGATATGTGTTTACCTAATTTTTAGAAATTTAGAAAACCTTATCTTAATTTTACAAAAAACTACCTCCACGGCCATCTTCAACAAATTCTTCAATGTCAGCAGTTTTAAATTTTATTAGCTGCTCATTCGCATGCTTAGCTGTTAAACATTTTTAACTAGCTAAAAACAATTCAGAATCACGAAAAGAGACAGTAAATTGTCTAAAATAACAAAAATTAATCAAAATAAAAGATAATTCAATCTTTTATTCTTAAGTATAGCAAGGATTAGGATGCTTAAAGAACGCTTTGAACAATTTCCGGAAAGAATAAAATCTTTAATTTGTGAAATAATTTTCAAATCAACATAAATAATCTCATCAATTTCAAAACTAGTATCTTCGAAAGTTTCATCAGCGAAAGGATCACAATTTGAAGGAGTGACAGAAAATGATTCTTCTGATTTTTCCACAACTTCTTTTTTTTCAGCACAACTTCCTAAATTTGAGATTCTACTTTGGTAAAAGGCATTTTTAATTTACAATAAGTTTGAAAATTACAAAAAATTTTAACCCTAGGTTTTAATATACGTAGAATCTAAAAATGAGGTCGAAATCCAAATCTGAAGATAGTGTGGAAGTTTTGCATCGTGCGAACTTTACAATTAAAAAAATAAACAATAAAATTTGAAAATTAAATTTTAATAAGTTTTTTTTTTAAAGATCGTGTCAGCAATTAATGGATTCAAGACAGTCTCTCTTATTGCTAAAGAAACAAATATTGAATCGAGTGTGGCCAAAGAAGCCATTCAAAACTTATTGTAGTTTTTATTTAGTTTTAATTTAATGAAAAAAATATAATTTATTTTAAGATATTCAGACATAATTCGTCTAGTACCAATTATTCAATACTCTAGCATGTTTGTTAGAACACCTTTGATTGCCGAATTTTATTCAAACTCAGAGCTACAGAATGACGCTGTCAAATTTTCTCAGTTTAACAAAGGTAAAACTCAGAAAACCTATGGATATTAATAAATTAAAATATTAAGATAAAGAACCTCCATTGTTTTATGATATCTTTATGGTTTTAAATATGTTCGGCCATGGTTTTATGGTAAAAAATGTGATAGAACTGGGGAACCCGATTGAAAAAAATATAGATATAAAGTAAAAAATTTTTAATTTTAATTAATATTTATTTTAATTAAATTTATTTTTAGAAAATTAATTTTGTTCGCACTAATACAAGGACTACTAAGAAAAATAAATAAATATCCGATTAGCTTGAATGGTTGTCAATCAGAATCAAGTGCTTTTTTCCCGGGAGATTGCAACTACGACAAAATATGTTCAGAAAATGGAATAAGCATACAAAAAATTGAGGATCAATTAGACGAAGACCAAAATGTGATTATATGCATAAAGTAGAATTTAATAGTTGAATTCGTTTAGTTGCCAATTAAAATTGGATTTATTGTATTTTACTTTTGATTTGTCTATTGGATTAAATTTATAGTCAAACTTAGGTGTATTAATTGGTTCTGTATTAAGATAAAAATTCTCCGTCGTGGTTTTTAAATGGAGATTTTGATCAGAAAATTTTTTTTGCTCTGTTTTTGAGCGATTTGCTGTAAAATTTGCTGAATTTTGTGCACTCATTTATTTGAAATAAATTTTATTTTCTCTTATAATTAAAATTTGAAATCTAAATTCGTCTTTTTAATATAAAAAAATATAAATAAAACGTTTGTAGACTTGAATTTCGAAATTAATAGAACTTTTTAAATTTTATTTTTGAAAAGCTAAATAATAAGCCTAATTTGAAAGCAAATATTCAACTTTTATTTTCTAATTGGATTTGAAATTTTTTTCTTTTGTTATTGTTAACTATAATTTTTCTATTTTTCTATTATAAGAAAAATTGAAAACAACACCAGACTCAAAATTTAATCTGTCTTTAAAATTTCAAAGCAAAAGAATGAAACAAAATAACTATACTAAAATTTCGACTTTAATATTTGTATTGAGCAAATTTAAACCAACTCGTTCAATTGAAAAAATTAACAAAATCAAGTCAATTTTGAAGAATTGAAATTTTTGAAAAGTCATTGGCTTTTAAATAGCTAAAATAAAGAAAAATTTATTTTTTGATTTATTCATTTTTGAAAACAAAAACGTCTTTTTTTATTTTAAAATTTCTTAAGGTTTATTGAATGAAGTAAACTGGATTGCATATTGAATTAAGGCTAATTTTAAGGCACCTCACCAAGTCTCCTTTTGTAGCTTATTATTTTTATTAATATCATTAATCGATTGCATTGAATTAAACTTGATAGATAATGCTTTTTTAAATAAGAACTGAAAACTTTTAAAAGAAAATCATTTCCTCAAAATAAACTTAACACTAAATAAATTACGACTCTTAAACCAAAAGAAAATAAAAATACAACTTTTAAATAATTCAAAGCAAAAAATTAAGCATCAATAAATTTTTAATTATACTTTAAATTTTAATTTAAACTTAACTTTAAACAAGAATTATGTTCAATTCATTTATTTTTTTAATTTAAAAAAAAAACAATTTCACATGATTTTTTATTACCTAATCTAAATTGTTATTAAAACTCAATTAATCATTTGGTCAAATTTAGAAAAAAAAATTCACAGTTTTTCCTCTAAACAATTTGTTTTTTAAATAAAGTCTTTTTGATTGTATAATTTCAATAAACAATTAATTTGAAAATTTTCTTAAAATAAATTCATAAGGTTTTAGAAAAAAACAAAATAATTATGAATATTTGACAAAGATTAATGATAAGATATGTCATACTTAATTGTATTTAGATAAAATTTTATAAAAAATTTAAATTTTTCTCAAGTAATAACGATTTTAGATATAAACGAATGAAAAATTTAATAATTTATTGTTCAAATGAATAAGATAACTTTAATTTTTCCCTACCTTTGTATCAAAAGTTTTAGAATTATGCATAAACCCTTTAATTACCTTACGATTAAACCAGTTTTAATTCAATAATATTATTTATAACCAAAAATTCAACGAATTAATCACTATCCAAACCTAAGTGACCCAAATTTAAATATTTTGCCCAGCTATAGTAATTCAAGTATTGAAAAACTTTTCATGAATTTTCTCATTTTGTTGAAAGAAATAGAAATTTCTTTTAATTTTCTAAATATTTTTCAAATTTCTCATTATGCTATAAAATAATAAGTTTTAGAATTATTAATTATAAACATCAAAAACGATAGAAATATTTTAACATGCTACAATTTACCTAAATAAAAAGCAAAATGTCGCTTGTAATCGAATTAGAAAATGTCTACACTACAAATAAACAAATTGAGCCTAAAATTCAGTGTCTTTGTAAGACTATTTTCAGAAAATCTGAACAAAGAAAATTTATGGGCGATATAAATCTGTCTTCCAACAAATTTAAAAGTGAAAAACTCAATCAAGAAGATGAAAGATGTTCATTTCTTTCGCAAGAATCTAATGAAATAAAATACAATTTAGGAACCAAAATCAAACCAAATGAAGTTCTAAAAATTGAATGCTTTAAACTTGGGAAATTCAATAAAAAGTAAAATTTTAAGCATTTAAGATGCGTTCATAAAAATAATTAATATTTAAATTGAAGACCTTTTGGTGTGTATACGATGCTTCTTGATTCATTAACAAATGTTGAAAAAAGCTTTCAAATTGATGATTTTCTTTCGGATCCAAAAACAAATATAATTCTTCAAGTTAGTCCATTATTACAGTTAGAATTTAGTCAAACAATATTTATAAAAGTCGAATGAGTAATATTTTTAGTGTATTCATTAGTTTTCTCTATTTTCATCAATGCTTGTTGATTTTTTTTGAATTTTTCTTTCTAACTTGATTCGAATTAAAAATACACTATGTTCACAGGGACATTTAAAAGTAATCGGCTAATGGCCTCAATCCCATTTTAAAGAAATCAAACAATGAATCAAGAAAATTTTTTTAATCTTAAGATAAATAGAATTTAAAAACTAAAATATTTTTAAAGGAAATATTTGGTTTTTTTATAAAAAGGAATTCAAAATAAGATTCTAAAAATATTAGAGTGAGTCAAAAAATTTTTCGTTTTATTTTAAAATTTTTTAATTTATCAATAGGAAAGAGCAATATTTAGCTAATCTTTAAAATATAAACAACACTGCTCTATAGTCTTTAGCCATCTATTATCAAGTAGTTCGAATCCTTTCTTGTACCCGCAAAATGAAAATAATTTTACATTTTCATATTTTTAGATTTTTTATGCAATTTTTCAGAAATCAAAAAAACTTTCTCAAATTTTTGATAAACAAAAATAAAATAAAAAAATTTCTGAATAATTGCACAAAAAATCTAAAAATATGAAAATGTAAATTATTTTCATTTGCCCTTGTACCATTCATTGATTTTGAAGCCAAAAAATTCATAACAGCCTGCTTCAACTTGAAAAATACTTGTCATCTAAGAAAATGAATCATTGTGAGAAAAGATTATAATCAGAAGAAGAAATATCTAAGCTAAATGCTGAATGAGGAGAAAGTTCGATCCCTTCCAGTTCACATATTTTTGGCATTTTTCTTCTAGCTGTTTAGGTCTATTGGTTTAGCGTCATCTTGAAGAAACAAACTTAGCTTTCAATTGTGTATTACCTTGTGAAAATTCCACCACTAACCCAAAATCATCTTTTTATCCAAGTGTTTTTTACACAACTGGGTCGTTTTGATGGGTACAGCCAATTGTGTTATCATAATTTCGAAAATAGATTTACTTCTCATCACAAGTATGATCTGTTTATTGAATTAAATAGACAAAAAATTAATATATACATAATTAATTTTATTAATTGAAAGAAAATGAAAACCTCAAAAAAATGGATATAAAATACATTGATACTAAAAAAAATACTAAATAAATAACTGATGCACATTTTTAAAGAGAGAATATTGAAAAATTTAGTGTTTTTTTTTTATTAATTGTTTAATTGAGGCAGCTTTATTAAGTCAAAAGCTAAACTTATTAATAACCTGAATCCCTTATCACTTTTTTAATTGTTTTAGCATATTCAATTAAATTGATTTTAGCTCCTTTATCTAAATTTAAAAATTTATAATAGTTTTTAGTAATGTTGCAATACTTACAAAAGATTTAAATTATTTTTTAGACGTCAATAAAAATTTTTTAATACATATGCTGTTTTGCACAGAGATTTTGCACAGACAAAATTTGGCTGATAAATTTTGCAGAAATATTTTTAGATTTTTAGAAAAAAATTGTTTTAATATTAAATTTTTTATTTTTCGTCCCAAAATTCGTATTGTCGTTAATGGCGGCCAAACGACCAGTAAAAATTTCTTCTAATTTTCTTTTTTATTATGGCCAGATTTTCAAATAATTTTAAAATATGAAAATTAGACAGATAAAAGAATTGATTATTCTAAAACTTTTTTCTTACTTCAAAAATCAACTTTTATCTCTATTACTATTTAAATTGAGTCATTAATTTTTAAAAAAACTTTTTGTTTAATCAAAAGGAAAAAATATCGTTTTCATTAAAATATCGAGAGCCAATTGAAAAAAAAATTGATGGAACTCTTGTTCAAATAATTGAACTTGATGAAGAGCAAACAAACAGCAACTTGAACAAAGCCTTGGATGTTGAAAGTGATTTGTTGAACTTGGAGGAATTGGACTTTATGAATATGAGTTCAGACCAAAAAACAATGTTAAAGCACAAAAGAAATAGTATTAATTCCTCACTTTCTTTAAAAAGCGCTATTGGTAAAGCAACACTATCTCTAGCTCAGGTTGCCTACAATCCAAATTTCATTTTAAACGATGAAATGATTAAAAATGAAGAATTTATAAACGAAATTCTCAAGAACTTATCAGAATCGAATGGCCTTCAAATGAATAAAAATGTTGTGAAGCTTATCTCTAAGAGACAGTCTAACAGACTAACAAGTTGGCAAGTTCGGATTAATCTAATTGAAATAAGACATTTACTCGGAACAAACAAAGATGTCTATTGTATTGTGCGTATTGGTGACCAGGTTTTTCGAACCAACACTAAACCAATTGATAAATTAAAATACCACGAAGTATTCACTGCTAGATTTGATAACGTGAGAAGTTCAAAAGTATTAAGTCAAATAATTTCTATTTTAGTCTATTTCAAAGAATTTTTAAAATCTGATTTGCTGATAGGTGAAGTAGTTTTATATTAATTCAATAGAATCTTTTTAAAAATTAAAATTAGTTTTTTTTTTTTTAATTAGGAAAATTTGAAATTGATTTAGGGACAATTTATAATCAACCAAATCATGAATATTTTCACAAATGGGGAACTATTATACCAGATGATAAAACCATATCAGTTGGTAGTAGTGGAGGAAGCTATTCATCAATATCTAATCCAAAAGCTTATGTAAAATGTGACTTGATGGTTCATGCAAAAGGAGATAATATGATTGTAATTATATTTAGGTTTATTTCTTTTAAGCAGATTTTAACACATATTTTTCATAGAGTCATCCAAAAGACGTTTCAGAGAAAGAAGATGAAATAGACAAGTAATATAATTTCACCTACATTTATTTAAGACATAAAAGGATAAAATTTGACACTTCTTTAACACTAGAAGCACAGAACGAGTCAATCTAACTCGTTTGAAAAATTTTTAAATCCTCTAATCTTCTAAATAGATCTTTCAAATAAATATATCTTTTTTGGATAGTGTTGATTTTAATACTCAAAAGACCGTCGTGTCATTTTGACACTTTTTCAAAATTTCAAATTTAATTTATTAATTAACTATGAATCATATATACATGTTTTAATATTTATTTTAAAGCTTTGATAATGGTCTTTTAAATTTAGTCTTTTTCATGTTACAGACTTTTATGGAGCTAATGTAGCTTTTAAATTTTTTGACAAAAATAGCCGGTCCTTTGAATGTTAAAAAATTATATTATCTTTTTTTTTTTAAATATTTTTAATTTAAAAAAACATGAAAAAATATATAGTGCTTCAAAGGTTAATGAATCTTTAAAATTTTAAATTAAAATAATTTGGTCTAGTTAAAATAAAAATATAAAAAAAAAGGTTCGAAAATTCAATATTGCCACACTAACAAAATTTATTTTCACTTTTTGAAAAATTTGCAAAATGAATTGAGGATTTTAAATGATAGTGAAATACTTTTCTTTTTTTTGCTAAAAATGAATGATTATTCAAAAGCATATTTTTTCGAAAATTTAAAAAATGCATATTTTTGAGATGCACTTTCAAGTATTGATAGAGTGGAAATATTGTATAGCAGGAATCTTATAAAATAAATTTTTCAATTTTTGGAATAAAAAGAAATCACATAAAATGTTGTATGATTTGAAATATTTTTGGATTTTTTTTTTAGTAACATGATATTGCCACATGGACTTGAAAATCCAAGAGTAATGATAGAATTAGATGTCACAATACATTCTGCAGATATTCTCATGAAATATCGCATCAATAAATTTAACAAATTAAAAAATCAAATAATTAATTTGAAAAAAACTTTGGCTTGGTCGACTGAAGATGAAGATGTATTTGATTCAGATACTCAAAATGTCTCCTATGCTACAATAAAAATGGATGATGATGAAAAAAATAATGAATTTGATAGCTTAAATTTGTTTGTTAGAATTACTTTTTGTGGAATAACTGTATGTATTCATTTTAATTTACGATTTAGTCTTAAATTTTAAATTTGACATGATTTTTTTTAAATATTTTTAGAATGACGATTATTGATTTTTGTTAGATTGATTATGAAAATTCGATTAGCATTTTTGCTTATCATTTTTTAGAAAAATATTACAAAAATCAAATAATCTTTAAAAAATTCAATTTTAAAGTTACTTTTACTTTAATAATTTACCCTTAAAACAGTTTACTTTACTTTTAAATTCATCATTTATTTAATGAGATACAGATTTTTTTTGGGATATATTTCTTTTGGGATTTTTTTTAAAATAAAAATTATTAAATTCTTAAAATTAGAAAATAAAATTTGATTGAAACATTTAAAATGACAATAGAAATTTTAAAAAATATTTAAAAAGACTTAAAACTGATTTCTTTTCTGTTTTTTTAAGTCTATTTAGCTGAATAATAATTAGTTAAGCATGTGATTGCTAATAGTGAATTTTATATTTGAAAATTTTTTATCACTCAAAGCGCAGAGGGGTTTTTTGAACCCCTTTGTTACTTTTGTTATTTGTTATTCAATTCAAAACGAGTTAAATAAAATGGGTCGAAAAATCACTTCGACTTTTAGATGTTAAATTTTATTTTTTTACACGGTCATCAAAATGGCCAGCACTAAGTTTTGGCGGTATTTCCCTCGTTTTAATGATCCGGGAGTTAAAACTCTTATTATGAAATAGATCTTATATGCACAGCTTATTAGTTTTAAAACTAATAATCAAACTGATTTCTTCATACGTATTGTACGGTTATTACAAAAATTTTTAGGTTAAAAATATTCAAACCAAAAAATGACTTTACTTGAATTCAAATTTGCTGATTAATATATTAATCATTTAAAGAAAATAGAATAGTTTGCTCAAGCCCAATTATATGTCAAAATTTTATTAGGAGAAACTCAATTTCGCATTATTACGCACTATTTAAACAGTAAAACCTTGGTAAAATAAGCTACTTTATCCAGAAGGAAGCTAAAATGAGCCTAATTTAAAAGTAATTAGAAAGTCAAAACATAAAAGACAATCAAAAAAGCTTAAAAATAATTTATAAGGTGTAATTTTATTCAATTTTTTTAACAATGTTTTTTTAATTTAGAGAAGAACTTCATCAATAAAATCAACAACTAAGCCAGTATGGAATGAAAGCTTCAAATTTATATACCTGTTTCCCAGCTTAATTCGCTTATTCCAGATAGAATTATGTAGCGAGGAATCTTTCGGGGATAAAGTACTTGCCAAAGAGTTTTTAAATATTGAAGAGATTTCAGACTATTCAGCTGATGGTTTTTATCCAACATTTGGTCCATCGAACATAGACATGTATTCTGAACCAGGAAACCAGAGAATAAGATCAAATACTTTAAACAGTTCGAACAGTGATTTAAGTAATGTTAGCGAAGTTTTGCCTGATACAACTTCTGACAAATTTACCTCAATAAACAAAAGCTATATACCAATAAATGGATCAACTCCTGGAGGAGGTGATTATGTTGCCAGATTACTCTTAAAAATTGAATCAAAAAGCATGAAAAATTCAAAACATAAAACAAACTTTGTCAAACAAGATGATAATATTCAAGAAAGCATTCAAAGAAATAAGAAGAATTTCATTCTTTTTGGTATGATAAGCGATGTGAACATGATAGATCAGCGCTATCAAAATGATTTAAGTTTTCAGATGTGCATTGGTATGAATTAAATTTTAATTCTAATAAAACCTAGTTCCAAATTAAAATTTAAGGCTCAAATGGCTATGAGGGATCAAACAGAAATGATTCAACTAAAGAGAGCTATTTTCCTAATTTAACAAAAAAACACAAACCACTTCGTCTCGGGCCAAAAATGCCTATCTATTTACCTTTTGATAAAGTTAAGCCCTGCATGACTCTAAATTTTTGTATAGAAGATCTGCGACATATAATGTTTTTGAAAAATTTTCTCCTAAAAACAATTAAAATTTTGCTATCCAGCGCATACAATTTATTCAATCAGTATCAAAATCCGGAAAATTTTAAAAGATATCGGTCAGAAATTTTGCGTATTATCAAATATATACAGCATTTTTTTCTTAAAAATGAATTTATGACTGATTTGGAAGAAAAAAAGGCAAAAAGATTAATTAGTGATTTGGACGATACGATTAAATTAATAAAAACTTTACCAACAGATGAAAGAGTAGACAAGTCATTTCGTAAATTTGACTTGAATCGGATAATAGAATCAATAGCTAAAGTAAACAAGTATTTAAATGAGCCGCTTAGTTTGTTTCCTGATGTAAATTTGTGGCTACTCAGTGATAACGAGCCTGTTGGTATTTGTACAATAAGATCAAGTGATATTCTCTGGTCGGAAAAAGGAATTGATCGAGGAGTAATATGCAATCAAATGATTTATACTGACATAAAATCGTTGAATGCCAAAGACTTTGAAAAACCATTGAATGAAAATTTGGCTAGAGTTAGATTTTACATGTGGCTTGGATTAGAAAAAGATATAGACAACATTTTTTCTAATTTACCTCAAGGATATGGCTTAAACGAACAATATTTCAATAAATTAAATCTTCCCACGCAAATATTTTTCAATAGTAAAATTTTCAATAGTAAAATTTAGATTCAAAAATTAAAGATTATTCAATTTTAGAAAAACTATGCTTCGAGCTGATAGCAAATATTTATCAAGGTCGAGATCTTTTAGGCTTAGATTCGACTGGATTATCTGATCCTTATGTAAGATTAACTTTAGGCAATCAATCGGTATTTTCAAAGGCAATAATTCAAACAAACAATCCGAAATGGAACATGTCAATATGCATATCTGAAATATATTCCTATTTTGAATATGAAGGTGTTGTTAAAAATCCACCCGAAATAATTCTGGAAATATATGATCAAGATCTAGTGGGGGTAGGTGAATTTTTCCGTGTTTTTCATTTACTAAAGATTTTTTATTTAGGAAAATGAATTTATGGGAAAATCGGTGATTAAGCCAGAAGTTCTCCGTGATTTTTTTAGCCCTCCGAAATTGAAATGGCACAGAGTTTATTTAGGTAATGAGCAGGCAGGAGATATTTTGGCATCTTTTGAGCTTATAATGGTGAATTTAATTTTTTTATTTAAAAGCTCAAATACAAAAATTATTATCAAAAGGTAACTGAAGAAAATAAAAGTCAAAAAGAGACCAGAACTGAGAATATACCATGGGAAATCGTTCCAAAATTGAGTACATACACTTTAGAGGTATTAAATATTAAATATATGTTCAATTTACTAAAAATTGATTGAAAATTATCATCAGTGTATTCATTTTTTTAATTTTGAGAATTTTAGTTTAATAAAAAATAAATTTTTACTAGAGACAACAAAATTATGATCAGCATTCAAAACAGAAACATTTACTGCTATAAATTTAACAAAACCAATTATTTAAATTAGGTTTTTTAGATTTGTAAGATAAGTAAATAAAGAAATAATTTCATCAATTGGCTATATTTATTAATAAATTAAAATATCGAAAATTTCTTATTAACTTTTTTTTTCTTTTTTAAAGCTGACTCATAAAATTTTAAGTTTTTTAAAAGATATTTTTGATCATGGAATCTTTGTATTTCTCAAGTAAAAAATCTTGTTACTTTGTGAATAATGTTTGTATTTTCAATTCTCTTCAAAATGATGTGTCGAACTCTTTGCTAATTTAATTTAAGAAAATTTTATAAAATGAAAATTTTGAAATTTTGGTACTATCACGTCATTATTGGAAAAAAAAAGCCTATCAGCAACAGAAAGTAATAAGGGTAAAAAACGATTTTAAACAATTTAATAGTCTTGACATGAGACTTAAGAGGAAGAAAGGGTGGTTTTTGAAATTTGTAGGAAACTACTTCCTCTAAATGAATGGTTTTTGGGATCACTACTTGTGATGCTAAGTGAATATATTTTTCGAAATTATAATATCAGAAATTAATGGCTGAGCTCATCATAATCAGTTCGGCCATTTGTAAAAAAAGAGAACGCTTTGATAAAAAGGTGTTGTGTGTTTGGTGGAATTATGAGCCGGTTCCTGATGTTAATAAATGCTGAACTTTACTTTATTCTGAATGTAAATTCATTCAACAGAAAATATGTTTCTTTTGTTAATTGAAATCTAAGCTTGTTTCTTCAAAATTATGTCATACCTAATGTAGCATGACAAACTATCGCAAAATCTATCTAGAATATAATTAAAAGAAAACATTTAACTAGCCAAGACCAAGTTGAAGAAGGCTGTTGTGAGTTTTTGGCTCGAAAAGCCGTGAATGGTAAGAGAAAGGAATCGAACTACTCTATGTTAGATAGCAAAAGACTAAAAGGCAAAATGATTTATTTTTTGAAAATTAGCTAATTTATTGATAGATAAAAAAAGTTAAAAAACGCAAATTTTTTTGGGTTTACCCTAATGTTTTCTTTTCTTTTCTTTTCTTTGGAAATTTTAAATTAGTAAAAATACTAATTTCAAATAAATTTTAACAATTTTTAAAATACTAAACAATATTGACTCATCTTTCTTTTGCCGTGATGATTACATTAGATTTATTTAAAAGTTAAGGCTTAATTTTAAAACTCTAGTTAAGCTGAAGATAATGATGTTAACATATAAATTTTTTTATTTTATTATTACTTTTAAAATTTTAATTAATTGCCCTAATTGTTTTAAAGATTGTATATTGGGGACTTAGAAACGTAAAATTGATTAATTCAGTTTTGTTCAACCGTGAGAGAATTAAAATATGTGTCCAAATTGGAGATCAAACATTTGAATCAAACAAAATAGAGAATTTTTTTTCAAATGATAACTTTTTAAATATTCATCAAAAACACGTCATTGTAATTTTTGTTGAATTTTAGAAAACTTTATAATGAATTAATATTAAAAAATAACAAAAGGAGCTTCCAATTCAAGACGAATACAAGCCTCATTTAAACATTAAATGTCTATGTGAAAACTCAATTGGAAAAGAACAACTATTAGGGTCATTTACGGTGAAAACAATCAACGATTTTTTCAAAAGCTTGCCCGAATTAAAAGAAAAATACAAGAGCTGTAAATATTATTTTAGTTGATGAAATTCACTATCTAAAGCTCCAAAGCACCAATGGAAAAAAACTAACAAAATTTTGATCATTTTTTAACTAAATTTTAAAAAATGTCTTTCATTATTTTCCTATTGAATTATTATGGAAATTAAATATAACATTAGTTATTAAATAATAGTGTTGGATACCATCAGTGACGGTCACTGGACTTCCATGACTTGGTGCTGGCCGTCTATATGAGCGCGGGGGGGATTTTTTTTTTCTAAATTTTAACTATAATCCTTCTTTTATCTTTCGAATTTTTATATTTGAAAATTTTTTAAGTTTTATTTTTGTACACGGTCATCAAAACGGCCAACACCAAGTTTTGGCGGTCTTGTTGCCGTCACGGACGGCAGCCAACACTATTTAATAACTAAAGTTAATAGATTAGTTATTACAGAAAATGAATGATTTATTTTTTAATTTTGTTGTAATGATCTTGATTTTTCCTAAATTAGAAAATTAATCTTCACCAGTCATCGTTAACTAATTATTAACCTTCATTGTTCTTTTTTAAAAAAAATATATATTAAAAAAATAGTTTGATTTAATTAAATATTAATTTCATTTCAATTTAGTGATTTTAAAATTTAAACACCAAATTACTAACACATATTTTAAAAACATTTCAATTCTTGATGAAATCATTTCATCTTTTCAGATATTTGGACTCTAAATTCTCATAATTCTTATAATCTTGAATCTCAAAGTCAAATAGGAGAAAGAAATAAAGGTATTTTTAAAGTTTTAAATAAAAAAGGTTTTATTTTTCTAAAATTATTAAATTTAAAAAAAAAAAAATAAATAAATAAAAATCTCAATTTCAGATGTGCAAAAGGAAAACGGAAGAAATCTTCTTAGAATGAGTTCTTCATATTACACAAATCTAGAAAGTGAAACTGTAAGTTTTTTCAATCTTAAAAGCATAAATTCTTGTGGAATAATGAAAAAAAAATTAGAAAATACAAGTTACATCTATTTCTAAGAAGACAAATATTGTTAAAGAAAAATCTTTAAAAGCAGAACCAGAATTTGACTGTGAGTATTTAGATTGGTGGTCAAAATATTATGCATCAACGAAAGAAACAGAAAATGATTTAGTACCAAATGAATCAATAAAAAATCATGTATTAAATAATTTGGAATCAGATTTGGTTTCCAAAAAGCGTCCGAGTGTTACAACAAGTCTAAAAAATTTTAGTAGTAATTTAAAAAAACGAAAGCTTTCTTTATTAGAGGAAAAAAATGTATGAATTATCTTTAAAGATTTTACATATTTTGATTTTAAAATTTTTAAATTGAAGGAAAGTAACAAAAGTGAATTTGACAAGCAAGAGCCAATTTTTGTTGAAAACAAGCAGAAAATAGAAAAAATTGAAGTATTTCAATTTTAATCACTTTTTTTTTTTTATTATTAAAACCTGAAATGAAAAGATATTTGAATGTGAATTGGAGAAACATGAAAAATTTTCAGAAAGATTTGATATGCTTCGTACATTTCCACTATACAAGGGAAAAAATCAACAACACAATTTAGAAGCTATACAATGTCATTTCAAAGGAAACTTTCTAATTTATAAAGAAGATTCGAGTTTGCAAAATTTATTTGAAAACTCAATAATGAAGCGATTCGGAGGGTTTCTTCGTCTCATACCTCCTAATACACCAGTTCCTGTAAAAGTTCGAGTCTATATCGTTAACGCAGTTTTGAATCCTCCTACAGAAAATCGCTTGTATGATCCATACATAGGCATTCAAATCGGAGATAAAACATTTGACTATTCAGAGGCTGTAATTTATTCAACACTTGAGCCTACATTTGGAAGGTAATTAATTTTAATTTTTACAACTAAATAAAATTTAATTTTTTAAACTCAAAATTATTTTTAAGTCTTATATGTAAGGATTGAATCAAGTGATCAAAGATTTGAAAAAAATATTTTTTTTTAAAATTTTTGTGAATGAATTTTTTCAAAAAATTCGAGCATTAAATTTGAATATTTTTTTTGATTAATAGATTTTCAGGCTCAATTAATTGATAAGAAATTTTTGATATTGATATCAATTAATTTTTTTAATTTCATTTTGACATAATTAAATAAGTATGTGTAATAAATATTGTTATATAAAGGTATTCGGTTTTTTGATAAAAAATGATGGTCTTTTTAAGCTGATCTATCTTTATTTCAAAGATAATTTCACCTTAGAAATTATTTGAATGAAAATTTTTAACACAAATAGTAACCTTTATTTATTTTTTTAAATTTTGTAACTAATTATAAAATACATTTTTCCAGGCATTTCAAGCCATCATCTAAGATCATTGCGGTAAGCTATAACTACTTACTTAAAGTCTAGAAGTGCAGTTTGATCAACAATAAATAAAAAATTATTTTTTGAATAAGGCCTAAATAGTCTTCTAAATTATACTAATTTTTTAAATTCAAAGCATGTATGAGTTTGATTTGAAACTGCCTTATGAATCCCAAATAACAATATCGGTCAAAGATTGGAGTCTAATTGGAAATAAGGGTCTTATTGGTAAAACAGTAATTGACTTAGAAGACCGTTTTTATTCATCTTGTTATGCGATGTGCGGTCTACCTAAAAAATATGAAATCTCTGGCTATAACGCTTGGAGAGACAAATTGTTTCCATCACAGATTTTAGCTCTTATGTGTCGCAAGTGGCGCTTAAAGATTCCAGATTATGGTCCTGATTATCTTATAGTTTATACACTTGAAGAAAAATCCAAAGAATATAAATTTGAATTTTGTGAAGAGCGAAGCATAGTTAACAAGAATGATCAGTTCGTTACTTCAATTAAAACTCCAGGAATTGACTATAGGATCGTTAGAGAAGAATTGGCACTAACTGCCCTAAATGATTGGCATAATATCACTGGAGTAAAATGCTATAGCGATATTTTATATTTATTTAATAAACCAATTTATAATTAAGACATTTTTAGTTCCAGAGCATCTAGAAACTAGATATTTATACAATCCAGATCAACCCGAGTTTGAACAAGGCAAAATTCGAATGTGGATAGATATGTTTTCTTTAGAAGATAATTCTTTCATGTTAAATAATCAAATACCAAAGCCAGTCGACATTTCACCGAGAAAACCAAAAAAATTTCAGCTTAGAGTCAACATATACAATACTGAAGATGTCATTTTGGATGATGAAAATCCACTTACTGGAGAGCGTTCAAGTGATATTTACATCAAAGGATATTTGGCTGATAAAGTAGACGAAGCACAAAAAACCGATACTCACTTTAGATCGTTGAATGGAGATGGTATTATTTATTTAAAATTTATTAATTTTAAAAAGTTTCATTTTTATTTAGGAAAATTTAATTGGAGATTTATCTTTGATTTTGAGTATCTACCAGCAGAGGAAATGATAATTTACAAACAGAAGCCAAGCAAATTTTCATTTTACACTGTTGAAAAAAAAGTTGAACCAACTAGTAATTTTTGAAATTAATATTTTTATCAAAATTAAAAAAATTAAATATTATAGTCACTTTTGAGTGCTGGGATGCAGATTTAATTTCTTCTGATGATATTTTAGGATCTTTACAGTTAAATTTATGCAAAATGATCAAAGGTGCTAAGAGCTCAAGTTTTTGTAAAATGTCTATGCTTAAGAAAAACACTAACAATCAGGAAATAAATTTGTTCAAGGTAAAAAATCATCGTGGATGGTGGCCTTTTACGATTTTTGATAGCAACAAAAGTATCAAATTATCGGTAAGCTTTACAAATTTTTGAAATTTGAAAAATTGACTTAATAAGCCTAAACAAAAGTTCTTTTTTTTATTATCAGGCCTTTTGTTTGAGACTTTGGTATATTTAATTTAAAAAAAATATTTTCCATTATTGAATTATTATTTATTTATTGTTAATTTTTACTCTTAAGGGAAAATTAGAAGCAGAATTTCAACTACTCAGTGAACAACAAGCTTTAGAGAAACCAGCTGGCTTAGGAAGAAATGAACCAGATGCATTGCCAGAGCCAGATCGGCCTCAAGATTCGTTTGCATGGTTTTTGTCACCATTGAGAACATTTCGCTATGTAATTTGGAAAAACAATAAGTGTTTTTTCATTCAGCTTTTTCTTGTTTTATTAGTTGTCTTGTTTATAATTATTATTATCATTCAATTACCCTCTCAAATTGTTCAAAAAGTTTTAGGTTTTATAGGTTAAATAATGTTAAAAAAGTTTCAAAAATTTATTTAACTTTTTTTTTAAATAAACTATTTTTTATAATTTTATTGTCTCTTGGTTAAATCAATGAGGATCAGAATTTACAATGAAAGCAAAAAATTTACAATTGTGTGGTTAAGCTCAAGATGAATTTGTGAATCTCTTTACCCTAAAACAGGCTTCAACCAGCTAATAAATATTTTTCTATTTTTTTCCGTCTTAAACATGAAATCTTGCGAAAATCAACAAATTTGGTTTCTTTATGTCAGAGTCAGAGTTCGAAACTTAAGCTTTTTTTATAAGTATTTTAGTCATATTGGGTTAGATTAATGATTTTTGATATCTTTATTAATTACATTGTCCAACTTTTATAAAAATACTTCTTTTTTATAAAAAAGTATAAACTAAAAGAGTCATTATTGATTAATTTTTTTCCAAATATAAACCAATTTGTTTGTACGAAAACAATTCGATTTAAAAATATTATAATAACCTTTTCGAATAGATGAGCTAAAATAAGCGTAATAGAATATGTTTAGAGAGGAATTCATATGAACTAAAGCAATAGTTATAACCATAGCTGCTGGATGAAGTAAATCATTATGATCGATTATATAGATAAAGCCAAATGGCATCCAACAAAAAAAATAAGTAATAAATGAAGCAAACAGACTTTTGGCAAGTTGAACTTGCTTCTTATGTGCATTGCAGCCAACTTTTCCGCTAAATTTTGAGACAAAAAAAAATATTTTCAAATAGCATACAAAAATACAAATACATGGAGTTAAAACATAGCAAAATATGTAAAAAAATCCAAATTCTTGACTCTGTGTTCGATCTGTCATACATGATAAAACTTTTTTGTCATAGTCATAGCCTCCCCATCCTTAATTTAATAATTTTTCAAACTTAAAATTTAAATTTAGAACAAATATACCTGATAGATTTGGTGCTCCAAGTGCAATTCCGCCTATCCATGGTAGAATACACAAAAATATTGTTTTCTTTTTACTAAATATTTTTGAATAAACATGATCATGACATATTTTAATGTATCTTAAAAATCATATTTATTTATAAATTAGATGTCTAACCAAAATCACTTATTTTTATGTTAAATTAAAATTTAATTTATTAAAATAATATTTTTAAGACTGATATTTCAATGTTTTCATTGACTTATGAAATTCATCAAATTTTAGATTAAACTCTTTTTTATATAATTTTTTAATTACATTTCCTTTTATAAAATTCAATATTAGATAAATTCATTGAAATTTCATTCTTTTATTAACCATTTAAAAAAGTAATTTGAAAAAAAAATACAACGATAGATTGTGTTTTACATTTTTATTTTTTACTTTTTAAAAATTATTACAAAAAATTTGATAAAAAAATGATTAATTCCCAATCGTAAAAATTTCTAAACAGGCATTTATTTAACAATTCACCAAAAATTTTGTTCATTGAAATAGTTTCAACAAACATATACTAACATTAAATAAAAAATTCAAACACACATAAATTTTATTTTAACGCACATTTGAAAAAAAAATCGTTTTATTTAAAATTTTTAAAAAAAAAGATTTTAAGAAATTAAGTAGATTTAGCAATACAATGCAAAAATATTTCTGAGAAAAATACATTACCCAATTGACTTAAAGGATATGGAACAAAAATTTTTAGAACTTTAAATTAGTAGCAGTAAAATACTGAAGAAATGAAGAATTTTTAATAAATAACACGGATAAAATGTCTAACTACAAATATTTTAGAAAAGATGCGATTTGTGAGCATTTATTAGGTTTAAAGTCGTTGCTAAATAACGACAATTTTGTAAACAAGGCTTAAAAGGGGCTCTATATTTTTTTATCATGTAAGCGCATATGTGAGTGCGTTAGAAAGGTGTGCGTTAATAAGTTGGTGTTTTTTTGAAAAAACATCCAATTACATACCATATTTACCTATTTAGAGCCAAGAGAGTAATATTCATAAGAGATGATCCACAAAATAATAGGCAAAAAAATCCGACAATTGTGCAAAGAGGTTTTCTATTGAGAAAAAAATCTTCTCCAGCCAAAACTCCTTTAAAAATAAAATTTAAATTTTTTATAAATAACTTTAATACTAATAAAAATATTTTACCAATTATATTGAAAATGTTAATGAATGAACAAATAAATAAATCAGCAGTGCTAAGATTTATTATAATCCAATAATTTGGAGAATTAAGCTCTTTGTTGACTATTATTGCCAAAATGGTGAGAATATTACCTTATTTTGGAGTTATTTTAAAATTTAAATTTACAAAATAATTTTTTTTTTACCAAAAAATCCAATAATTGTTCCAAAAAATATCAAAATTATGAAAGAAATATAAAGAAAAAGATGTTTGTAAATTAAATTGATTCTATAATGGTCTAGGGCATTATTAGACGAATTATTGTGATCAGATACGTTGTAATTGCTAGACAATTTATATATTGAACTATGTAAAAACATCTTTAGTTAAAGAAAAAGTAAATTCATTCAAAATTCAATTGAATTCTACTAATTAGTTTGCATGAGAAAAAATTATTGTTTTTTGAATTAAATCCTAATTCTATAACATGAAGGTTGAAAAGAGGGTTGGATCTACATGTAATTAACATGAAGTTAAACTCAAGTATAAAAATTTTTCAAATAATAATAAAATAATTAAATCCAAATTAGAAAAATCCTAATCATGATTAAAATCAATTTTCATATCAATTACGACTTTTTTCAATTTATTTGATAATTTTTCCAAAAGAGTCTTTAATTAAAATATTCTACAAATTATTTTACTAAAATCTTATTGTATCATAATGTACTTTTTTTTGTTTTTGTCATTTTTAGGTTTAAATCTTTTTTATTCATAAAAAGTCTAAACTTAGTTTGTTCAAATGAAAAATTTATATTTTTCTTATGCCAATTATGAATTTATTAATTTAATAATAAAATGAATTAAATTGTTTCAAGATAGTTGTTTTCGATATCGCATTTAATACCAAGCTTAAAAAAATTTTCTTTAGCTGGGAAAATAGAGAAATTTAATTACGAAATGAAATCAGAAATATGTCAGTTAACAATAACTTTAAAATATTTAGAAATGATAAATTTTATAAATTTATTAATAAATTTTCTAATTATAAATTTTAATAATTTTTATTTTTCATTTTTATGTAAGCAGTTGCTGTTCCTTATTTGGATTGAGATCTATTTCTTTCTGCTAGTAAAAAAATTAATTAATGATTGCTAAATTTTTACACTTGATAGCTAAATTTTTTTATATGCATTCTAAATAATTAATTAAATAACTTAATTGATTTTCTTGAAAAATGATATATAAACAAATAATTGATAACTTCAGATCTAAAATATAAAAATAATATAAAAAATACAAAAATGGCTAATTCAACTAGTATTGAATTTACACCTGTTTTCAATCCTTGTTTACACCTGTTTTTAATGACCCTTTTGAAGTAGCAAATATTGATACATTGAATGATGTTGAAGAAATTAATTTGAACCAACCCAGAAAAAGACGTGGCGAAAATAAACAATATTTCGAGATTTGCTCTTTTAAAGATTTTGTAACAGCTGATAAAATATGCAAAGGTATTTTTGATGAGCACAAATGGAGAAAAGGGAAGTTAGATGAAAAAAGAAAATTTTCATGTTATTCACAAGGCAGTAAAGTTAATTGTCCTGTTCAAATGTATTTGCTCTTGAACCAAGACTCACAAAAATGCACTCTGTTTATGTCAACAGATAAACATAATCATGCAAGTAAATCTGAATTACAATTTGATGATCAACGTTTAGGTCCATACTAAAATACCTAACTTAATATGAATAGAAATATTTTTGGTTTTTTTATTAAACTTTTATTTTTGCTATCAAAAGAAAAAATATTGCTATCATACACATAATTTTACAAGCAGGTGAAAAAAGATTACTATCATCGATCTTACTAGCAGAAGAAAATAATTACTATCATTATATAGCTATCATAAAAATTTGCTAGCAGAAGAAATAACGTCAATTTGGATTTAATTAAAATAGGATTGAAGAAGAATTTTCTCAGAATCTGGTCAGAAATGACCGTCATTCTGTGAAGTCCGTTTATTTAAAGTTTTTCTTTGATGATACTGTTAATGACAAAAATATAATCGGTTTAAAACTGCCTCAACTAACAATTCAAAAGACAGAAATGAACAAATGTTCTTTTAAGAGTTTATGAAAGATCGCGCAATGCAAAAAAATAAGGAATTTGAAATCTACATGATCGAAGTTTAACTTGATAGAGAAATTTTAAATAAAATTGGAGTTTAGATTTTAAAATTAAACGAAATTACAAGCATGGCTTTTTGGAATCAATAAAAGAAAATTTTAGGTGATCTATGCTTATATTAAAAATAAAATAACAGAATATTTTATCTTTGCTTTATCTCATAGACCACAAGTTTTTCAGCTTAAAATTAAATAAATTAATGAATTTTATCTTGAAAGCCCGAAATTGGTGGCTGGTTAACCTATTCTCTTAACAATTGACTGAAAAAAGGTTAACTTAACTCTTATTCAAACCTCAACAAAGTTGGCTTGAGGTTTATGGTGGTTTTAAATATTTATTTTAATTATTGATAATAATATAAATGCTTTTTGCAGTCATTTTAATAAATAAAAATGTTGACTGACCGGTCACTTAACTATTTTTTCATTTAATAAAAATTAAAATAAAAAGCTCAAATGCGGCCTGATCCACTGACAACATCTGTATTAATACCAACAGACAGACAATGAAGTATGCCCAATTCAAAGCCAGGTTTGATGACGATTTGTCCGAGACTCGATGACTGTGATGGACAGCTAAGATGCTGCAGCTTCTTTATATATAAAATCGAAGATGAATAAGCCATGTCTGAGAAATTCACTAGCATCAGATAAACAAGTGCAAAAGTCATCTTTCAAAAAGGCATTTATTATGGGTGCAACGTTATCCGAGAATTCTAAATAGTAATTTAGCTATTCTTTCACTTTCATAAGGCTCATCTTTTTTAGATCATTTGGGTTGAAAAAATGTGACGGTCAGAATAAACGGTCCAGTAACATCCATTTTAAATTTAGACCAAATCTTTGGCCGCCATTCTATCAGAGAGAAAACAAAGAAGAAAGGGTTATTCTTGACGAATTTTCATCTGAATAAAAAAGTGGAGTTCATCAAGGTTCAGTATAATTATCTTCAAAAATGATCTGCCTAAAGGCTTTTAGAATAATAATTAAGAAAAATAAAATTTTTTAAGATTTTTAAATTAAACGCTTAAATAGAAGCTAAATATTCTTAAGCTTTTTTCAATTTTGAACTTTTTTTCAAACATTCAAAAATTAGTTTGTTATTAAAATTAAAAAACTTGAATATATCAAAAATTTTTTGCTTAATTTTTTTCTAAGTAATTTAGTCATTAAAATCTCTCTCAATATTTAAATGTCTCTAAAAATTTTAGATTTGATTTTTTCGTTTAAATGACTTTGAAAAGTATCCTTAATTTTAGTTTTTTGTATCGAAAAAAAACTTTAAATAATGAAGACGAAAAAACCGATTCCAACGGTCTTTCTAGAGTGCTTGGACTAACTGATATATCTGCGATTGGAATTTCGTCCACTTTAGGCTCTGGAATTTATGTTTTAGCTGGATCAGTCATAGCCAAATACTCCGGTCCAAGCATTATGCTATCTTTTCTTATTGCCGGAATAGCTACATTTTTATCTGGTCTCTCTTATGCTGAACTTGGTGCTCGTGTGCCAAAATCTGGATCCGCTTATGTTTACATTTATGTGACTATTGGGGAATTTTTAGCTTTTATGATGGGTGAGTTATCTTGTCAAAATTTAACATTTATATATAATAATATTAATATATTTCAGTGAATGCTAAAATTATTTTAATATTTCAAATTCAAAGATTTTAAAAATATTTATGCATTGATTTTTAAGGTTGGGATTTAATATTGGAGTATATAATTGGCACAGCAAGTGTTTCTAATGCTTTATCACAATATATTGATAAAATAACCGGAGGAAAAATTAAGAGCTACTTGTCATCCACTATTCCAATTGATTCCCCTTTTTTAGGACCATATCCTGATTTTGTTGCTTTTGGTCTAGTAATTGTAGTGACATGCTTAATGCTTGTGGGCGTCAAGGAATCAGCAATGATGAATAAAATTTTTACTTTATTAAATATAACAGTTTTGTCTTTTATAACAATAGTTGGAATGACTAAAATTGATGCTACAAATTGGACTAAAAATCCTCAGGTTTTGTTTTTTTTTAAATTGAAATAGAAATAAATAATTAATCGAATATTAAGAATACAACATGGATTGATAGCTTGGGAGAAAATCAAACATGTAATAGCACAGGAAGATGCGGAAATGGAGGTTTTATGCCCTTTGGAATTAATGGTCTGATAACTGGAGCTGCCAAGTGTTTTTATGCGTTTATTGGTTTTGATGCAATTGCCTCAACTGGAGAGGAATTAAAAAATCCAAAAAGAAATATTCCTCTGGGAATTTTAATTACTTTGCTTACAACAGCTTCTTTGTATTGTGCAATATCGATTGTTATTACTTTAATGGTGCCTTATTATATCATTGATCCTGATACTCCACTACCTCACGCGTTTGATTATGTTAACTTAGATTGGGCAAAAAACTTGGTCTCATTCGGAGCTATAGTCAGTCTTAGTACTTGTCTTTATGCTGGAATGTTCCCAATGCCAAGAATTATTTATAGTATGGCATCGGATGGATTGCTGTTCAAATTTTTTGCCAATATTTTGCCAAAATTTTATACACCCTACGTATCAAGTATTTCTTCTGGTCTGTGTGCAGGTACTTGGTTAAAATTTTGATTTTAGATTTTTCTAAAAAATAAAAAAATTAAAGCATTTTTTGCCGCTATTTTTGATCTAAATGAACTGGTGGAAATGATGTCAATCGGAACATTAATTGCATATACTCTGGTTTCAATATGTGTTCTAATTTTAAGGTAATTTTTATTAACTTTGTTATTTTTTCTGCTTCTCTGAACATAATGAAATTTTTTATCATTCATATTTTGAATTAATCAACGATTTTTTTATATTTCAATAGAAAAAAATATTTGCTGATTGATTTTTAATAAACAGCTAAAGCTTTAAAAGCAAAATAGGTTATAAAATTGGGTTGTAAAGAGCTAAATTCAAAATTTTATAGCACTAAAGACATTTAAGATTGAAAAAAAAATTGAAAATATTTATTCTCAACAATGAAATAATTTAATTTATTTTTTAGATATAAACCAGAGGGAGACTTAAATGAAAAAGTAAAAATAATGAGCAAAAAAGACCCTACTAAAATAATTGATTTGGTAATTGATGATTCAGATGACCACCTTTTAAAGCGTCTTTTTTCGCCAAGTAATGAAAAACCGAGCCGGTCTAGTTCAGTTTTAGTCAATTATGTTTCTTTTCTAATAAGTACTTAAAATTGACTAATCATTTAGAAACTAAAATAATTTAAATTTAAGTTATTCATCTAATAATAATTAGCATAGTGATTTCGAATACTGAAAAATTCGAAAAATTCACTGAAATGTTGGTTATAATTTTGATATTTAATGTATTTTTACTCACTTTTATAATTTGGAGACAACCTCAAAATTCTAATATACAAACATTTAAGGTAAAGACAAAAATTAAAATTAAAGAATCACTTTTTATTTTTTCAGACTCCTTTAGTACCCATAACCCCAATTTTGAGCTCATTAATAAACATTTATCTGATGACTACCCTGTCTTTGACAACCTGGTTCAGATTTTTGATTTGGTTTGTATTAGGTAAATTATAAAAATTGATTATTTTAAAAATTTCTCAAGTAAATATAAAACTAGGTCTTGTTATTTATATTTTGTATGGATCATACAACAGTAAAGAAAATAGAAAAAAAGATCATGTTTTCTGTAAACCGTATATTTCAAAGAAGCATCAAACAAGGGACAAAAAAATGGGATCTCTAAAAATAGAGAATGAACATAGTAAAATAGATATTACTGAATTTTAATTTAAAAAAACGTTGTATATTAGCAAAAGTTTTCGATTTTTAAAAATTGTAAATTAAAATTTTCCATTTATAATTAAATATTTTTGATAAAAAATTTTACAGATGTCTAAATAAATATTTTTGCTAATTTTTGTGTCTTAAATGAGATGAATGGGAATTTTTTGAGCTATAAGCTGTATAGAAACTATAAGGCAAAAGTACTGCAATTAGTTTCAAATATCCTCTACGCAAACTTGAGCTAAAATAAGCATAATAAAAAGCATTAACTGAGGAATTGATGTGGGCAAAAGCTGTTGTTATAACCATAGCTGCTGGATGAAGTAAATCATCATGATCGATTATATAAATAAAGCCAAATGGCATCCAACAAAAAAAATAAGTAATAAATGAAGCAAACAGACTTTTGGCAAGTTGAACTTGCTTCTTATGTGCATTGCAGCCAACTTTTCCGCTAAATTTTGAGACAAAAAAAAATATTTTCAAATAGCATACAAAAATACAAATACATGGAGTTAAAACATAGCAAAATATGTAAAAAAATCCAAATTCTTGACTCTGTGTTCGATCTGTCATACATGATAAAACTTTTTTGTCATAGTCATAGCCTCCCCATCCTTAATTTAATAATTTTTCAAACTTAAAATTTAAATTTAGAACAAATATACCTGATAGATTTGGTGCTCCAAGTGCAATTCCGCCTATCCATGGTAGAATACACAAAAATATTGTTTTCTTTTTACTAAATATTTTTGAATAAACATGATCATGACATATTTTAATGTATCTTAAAAATCAAAATAATAAATATGCTTAAATTTTTTTGAGTTAAATGATATTCACCGGTTAAGAGCCAAAAGAGCAATGTTCAATAATGAAGATCCACAGAATATTAGACACAAAAATCCTATAATTGTACACAAAGGCTTTCTATTGAGAAAAAAATCTTCTCCAGCCAACACTCCTTTTAAAAATTAAGTTCTTTTCATAGTATTTTATTATATTATAGATCTTTTTTTATTTTACCAATTGCATTGAAGCTATTAATAAAAAAACTGATTTGAAAATCAGCGATGCTTAAATTTACAATAATCCAATAGTTCGGTGCATTCAGTTCTTTATTTGTAATAATAGACAAAATCGTCAGAATGTTACCTTGAAAATCACTTAATTAAAACGAATAAATTTTTTTCAATCCATTTACCTAAGAAGCCAAAAATAATTCCAAAAAAAGTTAATGTCAAAAAGCTTATATAAAGCACTAAGTTCATTTGTATGTAATCAATACCACCATAATTTAATTGTGTGTCAAATGATTCATTCAAGTTCGTACTACTTAAATTTGAAAGCTTATGGATTAAATGATGAAGAAACATTTTGAATTTGAAAAAATATTGAACATAATTCAGCTTAAATTTAAATTGTTACAATCATCTGCCAATAATTATGCGGACTTTAGATTTCCTCTAATTCATTTTGCAATTTTCATTTTATAATATAATCATTTTTTTAAATTAATCAGTTAAAAAAAAGACTTTCATATCTCAAAATAGTTTTAATAATAGGAAACGGATTCGTAAGTGTTTTCTGATTTGAACGGTTAGATAATGTGTTTAAATTAATAGCATGCAAATATGATGATCTGCTTCCCGCAATTTTGTCAATATTTCGTGAGCAGACTTAATTGTATTTTTTAATGTTTATCTTCCTGTTTATTTTAATCAGAAAATTTTTAGTAAATTTTTTGTTTTTATTTTATTTATTTAAACAAAAAAAAACATTCAAAAAAATTTCAGTCAAATTGATTCCAGTTAATTGATGGAAGTGATTGATAAATAATAGGAGTTTGAATTAGCTCACTATCATCATAAATGTAGCCATAATTTGCTAAATCATTCAAATAGTAAACTTTAGTTTCACCTGCATCTTGAAAAGTTTCTTGTAGATTATTTGTATCTATTTCTAATTTTCAAAATTAACTGTAAAAAATAGATTTTAGACATTACATTTAATTTGAGGAGTATTTAGAGTATTATAACCCTTGTTGTTGCTTTCACTCAGCTTTGAATTGTACTTGGTTCGACTTATATTTGATATTCGACTTGTTGACAAAGGACTTGAATTCTTGTAAGATCTATCATTTAGTCTTGAAGCTTGAACTAAATTCACCTTAATTTTATTTTTAGAATTTTTCAAAGGTAATCTTAAAACAACAAACTTTTCTCAGAGCTTCACGATAGTCATATCTATTTCTAGATGGCTGACTCAATCTAGAATCACTGTCAGAGTATTCATTTTCGTCCGAAAGATCATCGTAGATCAAATTATTGTCTAAAGAAAGTTTTTTGGTAAAAGTTGGTCTCAATCCATATTCTATACTTGGCTTTCTATGTGCGTTTTTATATGCATCAAATGAATCTTTAAATTTGACATAATGCCTATCAATTATGGCTTTGTAATTCGGATCATTCTTGCTTGTAAGATTATTAATAGCCAATTTTCTAACGTCATATGTTTGGCGTTTGTATTTTTTACCTTCCTTAATCGCGGCTATTTGTAGTCTTTGACAAACTGAGCATAGACCAGTTTCTCTGTCAATCAAATGAGGCATTTTTCTAATAAATCAAATTTAAAATAAATATTTTGAAAAAAAATTTCACTTAAAATAGTAGATTTAATACTGTAAAATTTAATTATTTAAAATAAAAACACCTTTTTATTTACTTTTCTTGAATTAATTTCAATTCTTTTCGCAATCCATTTAAATAGCGTCGTAGACATTCCAAAGTAAAGCTATAAAATTTGGTCATAGGTCTGGTTAATGTTAAGTTTTAATTAAAAATTCCATTATATTAATTTTTGAAAAGGATTTAAGGATTAATTCTAATTTTAAAAATATCATTGTTTAACTTTCTGAATAAGTAATGGTACCATGGTACCTGATCAATAACAATTTATATGAAAGAATTTGCTTTAATTGACTTATAAAGTATCTCTATTATTAATATTATTTTTAAAGGAAATGTTTTTATTGCCACGCAATGGTTAGAACAAGTATTGATTAAAATATTTAAAAAATTAATTTTTCCTAATCAAATGATTGATTTTTATCAAATATTTTTTTTTCAAAAAGATATGGCACCGTTTTTTTATAATTTAATCATTGAAAAAAAGCTTAAATATCTTCTACAAAATTATTCAAATTAGAATTAAAAACTGATAGCAATTTTTGATTTAAAGTTTAATTAACAGATTTCAAAGTAAAAATTTTAAGCAATAAATAAAACCAAAATTTAAAGACATTTTAAATCCAGTGTCTTGATTTTAATATTCATTCTAGCAAGCTTTTTAATCATTCTGAATTTGATTTAAATTAAAAATAATCATTAAAAACAGTCCCAAATAGCTTTTTCTGAAGTTTTTGATTCAAAAAAATTTTTGTTTATATTAAAAGTATATTATTTTTTCTAAATTTATAATGATTTAAAAAGTTACTTTGACGCGGATTAGAAAAAGTTTATTTCGAAATCCTTTCCACATTTCAAATTTTTTGTCGATTAATTTCTAAAAATAAATCTAACTTGATTTAATTAATGTTAAAAATTCAAATCAAATTACATTTTTTGATCTGAAATCTAAATAAATTTGTTTTAATAATGACTTGTTTTTAGCCAAATAATAAGAAATTAATTAAACTTTTATTAAATTAAGCTGTAGATTAAAATTATTGATTAAAAAAGAAATAATTGATTATTAATTTATAATTTATTTAGCATTAAATTATTCATAAACAAACATAAAATATTTCAAAAAATATTAAGAAACATTTTTTTCCTAGCGTCATAAAACCAAAAAATGAACATACCGTTGTCATAACATTGTATTTCTTTATCACAAATCTTAATTTTATCATTTGCTGGTATATTATACAATATTTCATTGTCATTTTCTTTTGAAATCAGTGTTTTATTCAATTTTACCCAAATGTAATCATTAGTCCAATTAGAAAGTTTTATTTTCGTATCTTGCTTATAAAGTTTTGCATTGACTGTAATTTGAGTTCTATGGATCTAGGAATCTCAGTAGATTTGTTCTACAGCATGTTCAGAGAAATATGATGTCAAGAACAAATTACGGAAGATTGGTCAAAAGGCTTGGTTGTCAAGATCTCAAAGAAAGGTGACAAAATGGTCTGCGACAATTAGAAAGGAATTACCCTGCTAACAAAATGTTCTATAGTGTGATTATAGATAGAGTTAGAGTGTCATTCCAAGGTTTATTAAGCGATAAATTAGCGGGATTTAGAAAAAGAAGAGAATAAATTGATCAAATATTTGCTCTAATAAACATCATAGAACAAAATTTTGGATGTCAACTTCATAATCTTTCAGAGAGTCTTTGAAAACGTTCATAGAGAAGCTCTTTTAACCATACTTAGAACTTAAGGTATACCCCAGAAAATCGTCAACTTGCTCTTTTACGAAGAATTCGAGTGTAGTATAATTCTGGAAAGGGACAATCTGAAATCTTTTAAGTAAATACAGGAATCAGACGAGGATGCGTTCTCTCTCCAAATCGTTTCCTATTCTTGATCTATTATTTCATGAGGAAATCAACTGATAACTTAAGAGGTATTCAGGGAGTCTTTCATCAAGACATGTATACCTTGACTTTGCAGATGGTCTTGTGTTGATAGCAAATACAGAAGCTAGGACACACCTCAAAATGCAAGATCATGTGAATAATGCTTAACCAACTGTACTTGAAAAAAAAGGGACCAAGACCAAACTAATGTTCATAAACATGAAACTTAACATCCTGATAAACGTCGACAGCACCGAATTTAAGCGGAAAAAGCTTTTGACGAATAAAAAAAATTAAGTATAGAATAAAAAAAAATTCTTTGTAGTATAAACAAAATTTTATTTCTTTTAGTATAAAAAACAATTTATTATAGCATAAAAAGTCAATTAAATTTGAAATATAGAATAAAAATATATCTCTTAGAATACCTTCATACATTAAAGAATAAAAAATAAGTTTAAAAAAAATCAATCAAGTTGCAAAGCCGCTCTTACCTTAGGTGAATGACCTAGTTTTTTTTTGCTTGTTTATTTATATCAACTAGCTCATCGTCTTGTTTCTTTCAGAACCATTACCTCTTTTTCCTTTAAGCACCATTTTCAACACTTGTTTGGGGTTCCACATCATCAATTTGAGGCTCAACAAGATCCACCTCAGGCTCAGTTTATTAAAAAATAAATTTTTTTTTGTAATTTTAGAAAAAATAATAGCATAACTAAACTGCAATTTTTCTTTATTCTATAGTTTTTTTTTATTCGTCCAAAACCATCGTCCGAATTTGAGAGCGTTACAAACTTCACATATCTAGAAAGCATCATCAGCATGACTATAGGAACACACAAAGACATAGGGGTTAGACTGTCGAAAGAAAGTGGCTAGACAAGACTCAAATCAGCATGAAAATATACCAGCTACAGTAATAAAACAAAGCTTTAGTTGTTCAATAGTAAAGTAGAAGCAATATTAATGTATGGTATTGAATGCTGAGGGATGTGTGACTCTGACAAAAGAAATGTTATTAAATTCCACACTTGTATCTTAAGGAAAATCTTAAAAATACACTGGCCTAATCAGGCTTGTGCAAAAGTCCAAAAAATAGTCTTTTAAAAAAAATTTAAGTCAAGTCAAAAGACAAAAGATTGACTTTACTTTATGACTTTTGAACAACTCTGGGCCTTATACAATAAAAATTGATTAACTATACAAAAGAACAAATTTGGAATCAATAAGCCTATGCTTAAAGAACAAAATATTAAAGTAGCTAAGACATATACTTAAGATGGAAGAAAATTGAATAAAAAAAAGAGTTTAAGTAGAGACCGCAAGGAACCAGACTTAGAAATTACATTTTACGTATTGTCTTTTTTTTACTTTTAGAATGTATTTCTTAAATTCGAGAAAAAAATTCTAATTTTTTTTGTTAAAAGTATTTACTTAAAATGTTTTATTGTAATATTTAAAAAAAATTCAAGTCAAAAGACTTTATTTAGAAAAAAAATTGATTTCAAAACTTTAAAATAATTCTGGTTGATTTGTAAACTTTGAGTTTAAGAAAGTTAAAATCTTAATTACTTCATGACTTTAAATAGTCATGAATGCATTAAGTTGGAGTTAAGTATTAATGACTTGGATCTCACATTAGTATCAAATATCTAATTTATCTAATATCTTTCAAATCCGTTGACCAGACTTAAAACCATGATAGAAGCTTTTTCTTATGACAAATCTAGTTAACAGTGTGTATAGAATTTTTTTGGATCCATCAAAATTTGTTCGTCAATACACAAAGATTTTCCGGAATTATGACACTTAAGCGTATTTAAAATATATAAAGTTTGAAATTTAAAATAAAAAAAAATTTTGTTTTAAATTTTATTAATATTTTCTTGTAATAAAATAAAATAACTTGATAAAATTAGACGAAAAAAGACTGATCAAAAACAAAAAAAAATTTAGCAAATAATACTATAATTTACAAAATCCCACTAAATCAAAATATCTACACATGAGACAACTTAGTTCTAGCTTTACCTTAATTTCGTCAATTTTTGTGCTTGTCTACACGTCTCGGCAATCATCATGTGCCATTGAAAGCATTATTGAATTTATATTTAAAATAAAAAAAGAAAAAATTAAGAATCACATCGGACCCCTGTGCTGAATTAAATCCACTTCCTGAGCTAATTTATGGTGGAAGATATTTCAAATTTTTCAAAGCATTAGAAACAATGGAAACGACTTTACTCGAAGCAACATTGACCAATTTGCATACCTCACACGCTGTTTAAATACATTACACCGAATCACTTCCTAATTTAAAATAAAGTCGAGGCCTAATTGCCATTAATTCAGTCGCTTGTCGATGGAAATTTAAAAAACATTTGAGTTTGAAGCTAAGTTAAGTTTCAAGTAAAGCCTTTCTGAATGCGTGATTTTCAAATTTAAAAAAAAAGGTATTGTAAATTCGTTAAGTGAATTAGAGTAATTGGCAAGTGGTTAAAAGCTTGATATATTACATAATTTACAGTCGATACAAATATCAGTTTCATTGCTAAGACTATTAGGAGAGCTTGAATTATCTTCGATTAAATTTATTTTGTATTCTATTAGGTCTTTTTTACACGCTTCCAATGAGTCGTAGGCGAGCATATTGCTTACTACTTGCAATTTAATTGTTGGACGATAGCTAAATATTTTAAACATTTTACAAATTAGTTTTTAATTAAATTTGTCCTATTGAAAATTAACATTAACACTAGCAGTCTTATCAAGTATACTTACCACTTCTGTGAAACAAATATCTAGAAGAAATTAAAAAATAAATTAAGCCACGGTCCATTTTAGTGATAAAACAGATAAATTAAATTTAAATGGATCGTGGCCATTACTAGCGAACTAAAAGACCGGTTTGGAATGGAAGAAAATGAGACAAAGAAAAGAAAGTAAAATTTTAATTATAGACTCACGATTTGATGATGGATTTAAGTGCTTGCTTTCGCTCTCGTTCAATAAATTGTTCAATCAAGCATTTGCACATAAAATTTGATTTTTTATATAATTTAAAAAATTTAACGTAATTATTTAAAAGCCACGCTTGTTTAAGTTCAAGTAAATGTTTTAAATTAGCATCAAAAGGGTATTTTTGTTTAATTTCCTTAATAACTTGGTCAATGTCTAGAAATAAAAAAAAAAAAATTTAAGTTATTTTTTCTTATTAAATATTTTGAATAGAAATGTAAATTTACCTTTATAGCTTTTAGTGAGCATGTTGTACAAAAGACGATAACCAATAAATTCAGCACCGTTGTCCGGATATGATTCAAGAGAAATATTTTTAGACGAAACAAGATTATACAAACTTTTAAGTTGATTTTGACATTGGTTAAATTCATCACGGTCTTTCTAAAAACGAAAAATTTAAAAAAAATAAGTTCTTTTTTTTGTTTTTTCTTTGACTTACGTTTTTTATAGCAATCCGGGCATGTGTTTCGTACACTTGTATTGTAAAATCATTTCTAATTTGTTGTACCTTTAAAATAAATTATGTTAAATTTTTTTTTTAAATCTTGGTCAATTTACAGTCAGGTCTTGGCGAATGGCTTTCATCTGATCACAAATATATCGGTAATCATTTGTTTTTTGGTACTTGGCCAAAACATAGTCTAAAGATACTCTGAGCACTCCAAGTGGTCTGACATTTGATGGATCAGGTGGCTAAAAGATGAAGTATATAAAATAACTAATTTAAATTTTTTTTTAAATATAAATAAACGCTTACGCCAGTGAGTCTAAGATATTCTTTTTCAAGATGTTGACTAGTACCTATACAAATGTTTTTGGCATGCAAAGCTTCATCGTGTTCAATGTCCTGTTCCTTAAAAGATAAAAAAATAATTTTTTTTTTAAATTAAATTTTAAGCTTACTCTTTCCAATTCGAATATATTTTTCATTTGTTTTTTGACTGTGTTCAACGAAAAGAGATTATTTTCGGACTGTATTTTGCGTGCAATACCAAAAACAGGTTTTTGTGTAGCTTGTTTTATTAAAATTTCTTGTTCTTTTCTTTTTTGTTCCATCAAAAATTTTCTTCTTTCTTTTTTGTTCATTTTCTTGGCATTTTTTTTCGCCACTGGTCCTAATCTATCCTCGGCAAGAATGCTTCTCGGTTCGTCAGAGTCATCCGATTCGTCCGATTTTCTCTTTAAATTTTTGGACTTACTTTTCTTGAATTTGATAAAATTCTCATCATCTTCATCGGACTCACTAGTGGTTGACTTTGACGTACCAGAAGCGGCCGAGTCTCTGGACTTGGATCTAGACTTTTTTCGCTTCATGTTTTCCTTAATACTCGCCATCAAGCCCATTTTGGCCTTTTGTTCCTGTTGGGCCAAAATTTGCTTTCGCTTGGCCTCAATTTGTTGAGCAACTAGCTGTTGCTGTCTCTTTTGTTGTTCTATTTGATACTGAGACAACGGAGCCACCAGTCTAATGGCGGCAGCGTCAGGCAAAGGCTCATTATCCCAATTAATATTCAAGTCAGAACGTATTTTGAATGCATCAGTGATTCTTTTTTGCAAGTATTTAGTAACTTGATCTTCACTTACTTGCTTTATGTTTTGATAGTGTTGATACACTTTAGCACAATAATTTTTAAGAGCACTGGGCCATTTGTTTATATCAAAGACAATGTCTGAGCCTTGTTCTTTTTTAGATTCCTCTTCCTTAATTTCTTGTTGAGCCGGCGGCTGACTAGTATCCTTAACCTCTTTTTTAAAGTTTTCTTGTTCTTTAGTAACATTATCGATCAATTCAGTGAATCGGGACTTTTTGTTTTCTGACTTAAGCTCTGAAGAGAATTTAATGTTTATCTTAATTTTTGGTTCATTAGTGACAGTGGTTGTAGAAGTAGTGGTATCAGTCGGCTTTGTTTGACTAGGAGGCGGTGGAGGAGGCTGAGAAGCCACTTTAGGAGGCTGAACGCCAGATTGGTAATTATAGTAGCCTTGCATGGCAGCTGCAGGGTTTTGAGCATAAGCCTGCATTATAGCTGCCGCTTGAGTTGGATTATACACTGAGTAAATGTATTGATAGTACTGTTGATAATACTGTTGATAGGCGGCTATGGCTGCCGGGCTAGAGCCTACTGGGGGGTAGGCAAATGCAGCAGGTGTCGAACCTGTCGCATTAGAGCCTATCGATGGTGTCTGTGACGGGGGTGGTGTCGAATTTTTGGCCGAGAGGGACATTATTGTTAGACTAAATCAAACTTTTTTTTATGGATTATAATGAAAATTTTGTAACAAAAATGCGTTGTTAGTAAGAGTTTTATGTAAAAAATAATTTTTCTTTATTTTCTCAAGTTGATTTTGAAATTTCTAAGCAATGAGAAATTGCAAGCTTTTTATAATAAATAAATATATGAGATTCATTTCGTTCAATTGGATGAACTATGCTTATAATAATAAATTATGATTTCTCTATCGTGCTTTTGTTGCTTTTTAGCAATGATTCAGAGCTCGTCGACTTCATAATACGTTTATTATTAGCAAGTCTCATTACTGTGTCAAGCATAATTTATTAATAATTTATCTCAAAAATAAATTAACAATTGATAATTTCATCATCCAAAGGTTGCCAAATTGAATATTTCATTCGTACATAGTTGTTTGTCTTCCTTACAAATAATATGATGTTAAAATTTATATTTAAATGGTTGAAAGATTGTATAGTTAGTTTTAACTTGTAAAAATGTATCGTAATGCACATAGAATAATCAAAAAAAATTCTCTAAAGATAACACTATAAAAATATTTAATTGTGAATTTCTCTTGGGAAAGTTCAGCATCACACTGGAACTGTTTAAAACAAGAAATAAAAATACACCAAAGACCATATTCGGCCATATTAACACAAAGAAATTATTATTCTTAGAGACATCAATAATCAATTTCATATCAAAATTGATTTATAAACCTAACTTCCTTTACTTCCTTCAAATATCATTTTTGTTATTTATTTAGAATTTAAGCCCCATTGCCAATTTTAGTATCTAAAAAAACAGATAAAAAAAGATTTTTTTAATTAATAAAATATTTACAATTATAATCAAATTACACTAATTTGTCAAAGACAGCTAAAGTTTATTTAATTAATTTATTTAATCATAAAATTTTCAAACAAACATAGTCAACCAGACAAACATTACTACTCTTATGACTAAATGAACTCAATAAACAAACGCTTCTCTAAGAGGCTAATTTACCCACAGAACGGTGTGTTTTCTTGTCAACTGTTATTTACTTAGTATACTGTTTGGAATAAGAATGATGCCAAGAATTTGGTATGACATGAAACATACAATGTATAAAAAATTAGAATTTTTTTTAATATTTTAATTAAAAAAATTCGTTTTAAATTTCTAACAAAAAATTTATTTTTTTCATACTAATAAAGATTTGAAAAAAATTAAAAATAAAAATTGACGGACCATTGTCAAAGATTTTCTAAAATATATAAAATTTTACTTGATAATATAAAAAGTTTTCGAGTCATTCATTATCTAAATTAAGTATATTTTTCTTCTCTAGTAGGAGAGCCTCTTCTACGGAAGACAAGTAATAAATTCCTCCTTTTTTTTGAGCTGTAGTTTTAGAGTAAAAAATTTTCAACAAAAGAAACCTTTTTTTTTAAACTTCTTGTATTTGAAAAATACGCTAATAAATTAAAAATAAATCCATCAAGGGTTCTATGGTGTAACGGTTAGCACTCTGGACTTTGAATCCAGCGATCCGAGTTCAAATCTCGGTAGAACCTTATATTTTTTTGCAATCTATAATAACATATATATAATGAATAGGTGTCTAAGTTAGTTTTATAATTACTTAAGAATTAAAAAAATATTTTTTAGAGATTTAAAAAAAAATTACTTATTTACCAAAAGAAATATTTAGCTGAATTTTTTATGAATTGTTCTTCAAATTACCTTTAAACTCGAAGAAAAATTAATTTAATATAAATTTTTATTTTAAATTAGAATAAATTTTTAAAAAAAGAAAGGTTCTACCGAGATTTGAACTCGGATCGCTGGATTCAAAGTCCAGAGTGCTAACCGTTACACCATAGAACCACTTACATCACAAAAATCAACTTAATGTAAAAAAATAGTGTTATTCTCTTATTCTATTAAAATTTTCGATATTTTTAAAAATTTTTTAATTCAGAGAAACACAGTTTAACATTTAAATAAGAATTTTAGATGCCAAAGTATTCTAGATAAGGTTTAAAGGCTTTTTTTAAAATTTATAATCGGTAGATTGTCAAAGACTTAACAATAAATCTAATGAAGCCGTCAAGCAAAGTGTTTGATCCAACAAATAGTTTTATGTTCCGTGAAAAAGCACTGTCAATATTAACTACTTTGGATTATGTATTGTGGGCTAGATAATTAAATATTTTGACATATTTTGACTTTTAACTCCCATTTAATTCTAAAAATTAGTAATAGCAATCTTGATCAAAGACTGTCATATAAGGTTATAAAGATCTCATTAAATTGACAATACTTATTTGATCATTTAAATAAAAAAAGAAAGGTTCTACCGAGATTTGAACTCGGATCGCTGGATTCAAAGTCCAGAGTGCTAACCGTTACACCATAGAACCACTTATTCATCAAAAAAATATTAAAAAATCTCTTTTGTATTAAATTAATTCATATTTTTTTAAGTATATCCTCTTTTGACATTATTAATATATCTTTTTTATAAAAAAACTCTTTAATAAAAATATAATGATTTTTAAGCCTTTTGAAAAATCTAAACTTAGTAAAATTCTAATTAAAAGGTTTCTCTTTGTGTTTTTCTTTTATTAAGATTAAAAATTGACATAAGTCAAAAAAAATGACAGTCCAAAGTGACCGTTCTGAATAACTAAAGACTATAGTTAAACAAAAAAATTATGATAATTAATTTAACTCTATTTTCAATTCAATAAAATTTTTTTAATTTTATAATCTAACGATTTTCAAAATTCACACAATTCAAAGGGTTATTTGGACTTATTTAATCTCTAGGATGACTCAATTTTAAATTTTTTTATTAACGAAAATTTCATTTATCATGACCAAGAATTCAAATGAAAAATCATCTTTGCCCAGTCTACGAAAAGCATTTACCATAATTGTTCTATTAAATATAGTATGCTTTATTTTTAAAAATAAAACTTAAAAACAAAATTTATTTCCCTTAAATTTTCAAAGGTATTTTTGATAGAAAGAATGGTTTTTGATTTTTTTGGCTTTATGTTTAGTATGATTATTGCTGACTTTTTGTTCTTGATGTTTTTGTTAATTGGACTGTTTGGTGTATTTCAATATAGAGTTAACTATGTCGTTTCAGTAAGAATTATGCAATTTTTTTGTTTTTTTTTTTTAATTTTTTTAACTAAATTCTGTAGTTAACTTTGACTAGCATGATTTGGATAGCTTGGAATATTTTCATTATATGTGTTTATCTTGACATTGGAAATTTAAATAGAGTAAATTATTTATTTTTAATTTGTCCTTATAAATACACAAATTTATTTTTAAGTATGATCCAGTATTCTTAAATTTAAATACAGGTAAAACCAGCTGGTGGTTGTCGTCAAGTTTTGGATGCAAGGTTGAAATTTTTAACGAATTAGAAAAATTACAAATACAAGAACAATTAGACTCTGCAAGAGCATTAGATGTCAAGAATACCAATTCGACTTTATTAAACGAAAATTTTATCTACAATCTGGTTTCATTTAATTCAGACTCAAAATACAAATATTTGAACAATTTCATATCATCGAATTGTTTGATTCCATTTTATTTGATAGAAATAATACATTCCTCAATTATGATTTTGAAAGCTGTAATTCCGATAAAAAATAATTAAATTTAAAAAAACTAAATTTTCAATTTAGATTTTAATAATAATTTTTGGTTTATTAGTATCAAATGCATTGAACGAGGAAGATGACTGTTGTAAGAACATAATTTAATCAAGAAAATTGATATTTATTATTTTTATTTAGTTGATTATATTGGCGGTTTTGACACTACTCACATGTTGTCTCAAAATATAAATTTAGATCAAGGAACACTACCCAGAAGTGGACATATTAGACTTGAACCGTTATATGCGTAAATTTAAGAATTTTTATTTTCTCTATAAAAATGATTTATAAACAATTTTAGATCTAAATGAAAATTTTACTTGTGAATGTTTTAAAAATAAAAAAATAATAGAAATTTGGTAATAAAAAAAATTCCCTAAAATGTATTTTATATAAATGTTGTCATTTAGGATTATTTGTTTATATAATTGTATATAATTGAATATTTGAATTTTAAAAATTTTAAAATAAAACTCTCTGAACCTCTGTATTTTCACTTATTTATTTTTTATATAATTTATTTTCAAATTATTAAATCAATCAAAAGTATAATTTCCTTTTTTTCATCTAAATTCTAAATAGTAACAGCCTTTTTTAGATGGAAACGATGTACGATCAAATTTAGAATAGAATAAAATCTCTATGGAAAAAAAATTCATGGAAATTCTTTCTTTGGCGCTTTAATTTTGTTTTTATGTGAAAATAAATTAAAGGAAATTTTTTTAATTAATAGTCAATCAAATTATTTTGGGTATTTTATATTAAATTTTCGAATATAGAAACATAATTCGACATTTTAAAATTTTTTAATTCATTAGCTTCACTTTAAATTGAAGGAGGTTTATTTTAGATGAAATACGATATTTTCTCATCATTATTTTTTGCCAACACCCTCTTAAAACTTCTTTTATTTGTTTGTTATTTAATAAATTTAATCTTTTTTTTACAACTATTCGTTCACTCATATCTAAACTTAAAAATAGAATGACATTTTTTATTTTTTATACCAAATATTTTTATTTTCATAAAAAAAAAAGTAAATAAACTTTTTAGAACAAGGGTCGAAAAACTCCACCTGTCTTTGAGTACTAAAATTTTTAAGAAGAAATTAATTTTCTTTGAATAGAATAATAAGAAATATTTTCTTTTTTATAAAATTTAAATTACTTTATTTTTGTGTTTAGTCTCATCATCTCCATAAACCCTGATCTAATCTGACACCAACTCTTATTTTCGTCACATTATTTTAGAGAGTCTAATCATATCACAGATCGCAGTACTGAAATTTTAAAACTTATATCACATATGGTTTTTTCTATCTGGAAATATTAACTTGAGACATTAAATATGACCCCGCTTTTAGTTAAAGACTGTTTCAAGATTTTTAGTTCTGAATGAATTTGACAAAAAAAAAACATGTTATTTTTGAAAATATTTCAGATATCACCAACAATTCAACAACCTTTATTAATTAAATAGAATTGATATACGGTGTTTCTTAAAAAATTTAAATTTAATTTATTTTAAGATTATTTTAAGCATTATCCATGCTAATTAATTTTTGATCGTTAAACTAGTTATAAACTAATTGTCAAAAATTTAAAAAACTAAATTAAATTTTTAGACTTTTTGATAATAAATAATAGATGTAAAGATTTTTTTCAAATTACTTCAATAACAAATTTATTAAAAGTTTTAAAATCTTAATTATTAGTTACAATTTTTATACATTTTGCTATTTTTGACAAATTACAAATTTTTGAATCCAGTCCTGAATCTTTTACATGCGCTAAGTTATACCAAATTTGAAAAAAAAGAATATAAAAACTCTTTAAAAAGCCATTTCAAATAATTAATCAAAATTAAAGCAGACTCTAAATTTGGTTAAAAATAATATTCCTTTATTAAGAAAATATTTACATCATAAAAAAAAAGATAATTTAAACATACATGGTTATTAAAAATTTATCTTCAATTCAAACATAAATTGGATCAGAACACTTTAAATTGGAATATTCAAATAGTAGCCTTTCTTCTTGTTTTTGAGCAGACATAGTTAATTGCTTTAAATTTTCCATTATTTGACTTTGTGAGTATTTTTTCTTTAGGTTTTTTATAAGATTTTTAGATTTTGAGTCGTCGGTCGAAATCGAGTCATGGTAATAGTTTGTTAACTTGGCCTGTTTTGTATCATTCAAACATTTATCATCATAAATTATCTCTTCGTAAATGTTTTCTACTCTATTTTTGACATCTCTACTGGTGTTGTCATAGTTTTCTGATTGAAGCAATTTTTTTCGGTATGATAGCCTATCATAAATATTTATCGCATGGCTCATTTCACTCGGTAAACAATCTTTAGCTTTAAAATCTTGCGACAATCCACTCAACATTAACGAATCGGAAGCGGATGAATAACCACTGACAGAAGACGAGCCAACAGAACACAATTCATATGAACTAAGACTCACATTTTGTTCGCTTAATGGCTTCAATGACAGTCTAAACCGCATATTTGATATTTGATCGCTTGAAATTTTCTCTAATAGACAAGCATCGTCAATTGGCAAATCAATTTGCAATCTGATACACTTTTTTTCACCAGACATTCTAAAATACTTAAATATTTAAATAAAATAAATAATTTCTGTAGTACTCTATGAGATCAATTTTTTATACTTTATTTAATTAGATAAATTAAAATTATTTCAAATTTTGCTGTCTCTTTATTTAGTTTACATTGACTTATATTAAAATTTGAATGAGTTACTAGTCAGGAAGCAAAATTGCTTCCAATTAGTTATATCAACTAATTACAAGCTCTTTAATTGATAACATATCAGTCGAGCTTAATTACCCAATTGAAAAAAGTTTTTTTTCGTTGCTGTTGCAATATAGAGTTCTTGAAAAAAAAATCAAGCTTATGTCTGATAATTTTTGCCAGTCTTAAAAAAATTTCTTCCTGTTTCTGAGAAGTGAGTTACAAGTTTTCATCTTACTTGTGAAATTGACACTTTGCTTCGGTTGAAATTTGCTTATCACATGAAAAAAAATTTCTAATCATAACGTAATAGTGGCTATGCAGTTAAAAACATAATGCTTTTGAATTAGAAGATACAACTCTAAAAATAAGTTAGTAATGAATATCACATGACTTAAATGGTCGAGATTTAGAATGCTTTAAATAATTTCAAAATTAAAATTTAAAACTCAAACAAGTAAAACATGAATTTTGATACTAATTCAACTAGCTTGAACAGTCTTAGTCTAAATTCTTTTCGAAAATTTGAAGCAGCATGTCGCGCTCTAAAAACCGTCAGATTAATCACAGAAAAAAAGGTATTCTAAAAAATAATTCAATTAAAATATTAAATTGATTAGACAATATCAAAAATATTAAGAATTTGTTATCTGAAATTGGCGAATTTTTGAACGATTCTAAAATAATTCAAATTCTTGATTCCTTGACGAGTGGTCAGCTTAAAATTGAATACGACAAAGAAAATGTACCCCAATATTCTCAGTTTTCAAGTCAGCAAATATTTCTAGACTGGAACGTCTTATTTGATGTAAATAAAAATTCGTTAAATCTCACTAAATATTTTCTTTTTGCCTAAATAAAAAATAAATTAAATGATTTTTGCCTTTAAAGCTGCTTCAAAATTTTGTTCTTAATGAATTGAAGACAATAATGGATAAAAGTTTCACTTTTTCCCAGTCACAGCGAACCGCTTCGTCTCAAAATATAGATAACAAAATTTATCAACTGAGAGCCGTATTAAATCTTGTTCTAAATCAGATAAACTCAAGTTAGGATATTTTTGTTTTTCAAGTACCGAAATTTAAATGTTTTTGCTTTTTTTTTCTAAAAGGGTCTCAAATTAATCTAGAACTATCAATTTTTTTGGATTTTTTCGACTCAATAGTTGACTTGAGCAATGATTTCACTATATTTCAAGCTAAGATATTAAACGATTTATCTAATTTTTTGTTAAATCAAATTTTAAATAATCCCACATATTGCCACCAAATAAAAAAACCTAAATGGATCGAGTTTTTGAATTTTTTTACGAATAATTATTTGAATCATCTGTGCGGCAATACATCTATTGATCCAGTATGCTCAGTTAAGTGCTTAAGAAAACTATTGGCAAATGTCTTACAATATGCAGGTCTAATTAATATGACAAAGGTTTTTTCGATTCTGAGCATTGCATTTATTGAAATTAAGTATGATTTTTTTATTTAACTTTTGCAAAATATTTTTCTATTTTAACAAAGAAAAGATTCAAACAATGAGATCATTGAAAACTTGATAGGATGTGCCTATGAGCTTAGCAACAATTTTCAAAATGATTGTTTATTTGAAGTGAAAAAATTTGGAGAAGAAATAAGTACAAAATTGTTAGATTTATGTGACTCTAGAATTGGATGCGTCAACTCAAAAGTAAAACAATAATGAATATTTGATTTTTTGTATTAAATTTTTTTAAGGAATTATTGATAAAATTTTTAGTTCTTCAAATCAATCTTCATAAAAATAGTGAAAAAAATGATTTAATGAATAATGCTTCATGGATAGTAATCAAAATGAAAAAAAATCTTTGCTTATTTTTCTAATTATTTATAAATATTCAAGAAAATGATAAAATCAAGCTACGAATGGAGTCAAGACGAAATTCATAACGTAATTCATCAGAAATTAATCAACGTAAAGTAAAAGATATTTAATTTTTTTTTAAATTTTCAAAAAACGTAGCCCAGATGATTATTAATAATAATTTCTAATTTAATTATGCTTAGTTAAATACTTTTTCTGAAAATTAATTATTTTTTTTTTAAAATTAAAAACAAGATGCTAA
>PJRA01000272.1:1361101-1394174 GCA_016987375.1 Brachionus koreanus
TTTTGCATGGACTAAATTTGGGTGATACGTACCTTGTATCAGCTGATTCATTTTGCAGAACGGTTTTTAGACTCTTAGAAAAAAATATAATTTTAATTTTAAATTTTTGTTTTTTGTTCCAAAATTCACAATGCCATTTTTTAATTTATTATAAAATTCAAATTCTCAAATACAAAAAAAAATTGCTGCTAATTTAAGAATAATTTTTATTTTTATCCATTTTGCTATAAAAATGTATCATTTTTTTTGAAAGATTTAACTTTTTTTGCACTTTAATATCTTATTTTTTGTTAACCAATTTTTAATGACAATAATTTTATTAGAGTAATCAATTTAAAATAATTAAAACTATAGTTTTAGACTAGAAAATGACAAAAATGTTTTCTAAATCTTTTATTTCAATTTTATATTTTATAATTATTTAATTGTTTTAATAAAACAAAAACAAACAATAACTTGAATACTAGTTAAAATTAAAGAATTTTTTCTTAAATTCTTTTTAAAAACAAAATAGGTCTGAAAAAATTTAAGAAGAAGTCTAAACTGGAAGTTTTTTTGGATGTCACAAGTAGATTCAAGCCTGTTTTTCGATATTTTTTTATGGAAAGCTTTCACGATCATAAAGAATGGTTCGAAAGACGCCAAAATTTTACTAAAAGTGTGGCAACTTCTTCCATTGTAGGTTATGTAGTCGGTCTAGGAGATCGCCATGTTCAAAATATTTTAATCGATAAAACAAATGCAGATGTTGTACATATTGACCTTGGAATCGCTTTTGATCAAGGAAAAATCTTGCCAATACCTGAAACCGTGCCTTTTAGACTTACTAGAGATATAATAGACGGATTCGGCGTTTGTGCAGTAGAGGGTATATTTAAGTTTTGTTGTGAATCAATTTTAAAGCTATTGAAAATATCTCGTGAACAAATAATGACTATATTCGAGGTTCTTTTGTACGACCCGGTTCACAATTGGTGTTTATCACCTGCTAAAGCACTCATGATGCAGCAGGCTATTGAATTCAATAATCAGTCTCAAGAAGACATTGAAGCATGCATAATTCCAAATGCATCATTTGATTCATCTAATAAAGCAAACTGTACTCAACAAGGCTCAAAACCAGGTAAATACGCTTTTTTATTGTAAATAACTAGTTTTAATGTTGAAATTAAAGCTGAAAGAAATAAAATTGCTGAGAGAATACTTTTTCAAATAAAGCAAAAGTTACTAGGCTACGAAAACGGAGCTCAGTTGAGTACTGATGGACAAATAAATTATTTAATTAATGAAGCTACAAATCCAGAAAATCTTTGTCGAATATATGTCGGATGGCAGCCTTATTTATAACTTTTTTTACTTTATTTAAAATATATAATGACAAATCTGTATTTTTGTATTCCGTCAATAAATAAACAATTAAAAAATTTTTTTTTTATTTTTTAAATTTTTTTTTTAAAAGAGTTAATTATTTTTATAGAAAAAAAAATTTTTTACAAACAAGTCTTTCAAAATTCATTTAATTCTATTTATTTTTGTTCAAATTTTTTGCCTTCAAAATCAGCCTATAATCATCAAGACAATTTTCATGAATTTCTGTTTCGTTAGTTTTAATTAATTCGTCGAGAGATGCAGTAACCTTAAAATATTTTAAAATAAAATTTCAATAATTAACACAATTCTAATCTACTTGAGTAAAATCACGCAAGAAATAAATAACCTTTAGGGAATAATTATTTGTTTTTAATGATTTTGTATTATCTTGATTTGTTTTTTTCTTTGGTTCTTTAGTCGGAGTCTCATCATCAACTTCTTGAATAATTGATTGCTCGTCTATTCTTTCTTTCAAGCTTTTTAATTTTCCACCATTTACCTTTTTGACAGTAGATGTTAAATTTTTAAATTCTTTCACGCTTCCGCCGATTCTAAGATAAAAAAATAAAAAATAAAATTAAGTTCTGTAAATAAAGACCACGCATATGACAAAAAAATAAATGACTTTAATTTAGATTTGAATGAGAGCCATAAACGGTGTCTAAATACTTATTAATGTAGCTAACAATTCATCCTCCAAAGTAGTTAAATTCGATGGTGCTTTTTCACTAGACGCTACACTGATTATCGAATCACAAACACTCTGCTCGACAGGTTCATTAGCTTTATGGTCGAGAGACTGAAAATTTTCTGATTCCAAACTTTCTAAATATTCTTTTAAGCATTCTTTGATTGATGCATGAATAATTTCATTTGGTACATTGTCAATTAGCCGATCGAACGACATTTCAATCTGGCGTTTTTTCCCAGAATGAATACTATCAAGTTCACCTAGAATACTTTTGCATTCTAATTTAAAATTAATAAATGCCAAATCATCAGTATTGCACACTAAATCTGTTGCCATTTTTACAAATTAAATTCTAATTTTAAAAATTGAACTGTGCTTCTTTGAATTTAAAAAAAATGTTAACAAATTTCCAAAATTTAAATAAAGAAATAAACCCTTTATTTTGCATTCAGTTAGATTTCATTAAGTGAGTGGTTCTATGGTGTAACGGTTAGCACTCTGGACTTTGAATCCAGCGATCCGAGTTCAAATCTCGGTAGAACCTTCATTTTTTTATTTTTACAATTTTGAAAAATTAAGTTAAAAAAATTTGATTGAAAAATTTTTAATGTAAAAAAATATAAATTTTAAACTAAAGCCAGTGCCGAGAAATATTTCGAAATTGTAGCATTTATGAATTAATTCTTTATGTATAATAAAATGCTTCTTTAATTTTTTTTATATCTTGATTTGTTTTTTTTTAGTTCTTTGGTCGGTGTCTGATCAACATCATCTATCAAAAACAATTTTTAATAATTTTTAATTTAAAATTTTTTCACAATTTATTAAAACTTGTTTTATTCTTAAATGTAGATGTTTAAATTAACTCAAGGAAAAAAAATTAAATCGTAAAAATAAAGAAATGAATCAAATTCTTCAATCTTAATTTAAAAATAAATATTTATTCTGCTATTTTAAAATTTTTAAATATATTTCTATGTAAATTTTTATTTTTTTTTGTCTAGATTTTTTAAAATCATTATGAGATTGATAATGACGTTTATTTTCAAATTGTTCAATAGAAAGATTTTTTTTTCAATTAATAAAGATGTTAATTAGAAATTTATACTACTTGTTATAATAATTTACATAATTTATAAAAATCAAACTATTCTTTAGAATAAAAACAAAATTAACTAATTTTAAATTTTTATTTGACAAATATTTAACTCTCTCAATTATTTATTTTTACTTCTATCAATTACAGTAAAAAAATTTTAGAAATAAAACATTTTCAATTAGAAAACATTTATTTATTTCGTTTAATACTAAATCCCATCAGCAGTCTCGACACTTTTAAGTATGTTTTCTTTTAAGCAAACAATAATACTAACATAGTGTTGATTTTAATTATTGAATCATATTAAGCCTTAAAATATTTTTTTTATTTTATTTTATTTTTAACTGCATTATTTTGGTTTAAAAACAACTATCATGGATTTTTTAATCAATCTAATTTAGTAAAAAAGTAAAATATTGGAACTTAAATGGATTCTTTCTAAATTTATAAGTTTGGGATATTAACTTTTTTCAACTAATGACTAAGTGTAAGTGGAAAATTTAGTATCTTATCATTGAGCACTAATTCCTCTGTTTTATTATTTTTGGGTTCAATTAAAATAGAGACGGGTTAAAAGAAGCTTTAATAAAATTTTTAAAATATTAAGTAATATTTGATAATTTTAAAATATTTAAATGAAGCCTTTTTTTACCTATTTATTTTTTGTAAAAAAAAATTGAAAACAATTTTTTTAATCAAAATAAGCAAAAACAAATCTACGAAATTAATAATATTACTTATTCTAAACTAAGATTCATTTAAAATTTATTTTGAAAGCCTAACAGTTTTTACCTCTAGTGAAAAAATTTAAAAATAAATAGAACAAATTTAATATTTATTCAATTTTATTTAATATTAGATTAAAAAAAATTATTTTAGAGTAAAAGCTTCTTTAGTGTTCAATTTTCGATTATGCTTTATGTTTTTTAAAATGTTTTTTATAAATTATTCTATGGTGTAACTGTCGGCAATCTGGACTTTTAATCCAGCGGCCCGAGTTCAAATACCGTTGTAGCCCGTCTCTTGTTTTTGTTAAATGAAGTTTATAAAAACAATTTCTATGTTTTCTTAATAGAAAACAAAAAAGATTTTAAAATATTGAACTCGGATCGCTAGATTCAAATGTCAGAGTGCTAACCGATTTTTAAAAATAATTCTTTTATCTTTTATATTATTGCAATAAAAAACCATTTTTTTTTTAAATGCTTTTTTAAAATTAAATTGTATGCCATTTTAAGAACCTATAGTAAAAAAATATTTCAGATAACTTTATAGATAGGTTTTAGAATAATTGGTTAAAATTGGATACGGTTTTTCCTATACGGCCTTCATAACCTTTTGCATTCGAATTGTCGCTAGTGACGCAGCAATAGTATTTTCTTATTTAAAATTTATGAAACAAATTAAATTTGGCAAATAAAAATACAGGAATTTAATTTTATATTCAAATAATTTATGGCGATATTTTACCTTCAGAAAAAAAAATGTGTTTTTTTTTACTTCATGATAATAAATTTTTTTCTTAAAAGATTTTATTCAAAAGCGAGGGTGTTTGATTTTTTTTAAAGCAACTTTGAAATGATTTCAAATATTTATATATCTGTCGATTAGCGCTTTCATTGTTTGCCAAGATTGATTCAAAAATTTCAATTTGCAATCTCTAAATATAAATTTAAAGCAAAACATTCGTTGATAGGCATTAATAAAAAACTTATGCTCAAGTTGATTTTTCAAAAGGTAGATATATTAAATCTTATTAAGAAAAAAATAATTTAGTTTAAAATTTTTGCAAATTTTGGACTTGAATTTTTTTAATTAGCTTTAATTAACTCCATTAAATTTATCCATTTACATTTGGTAAAATCTTGAAAACAAAAGAAAAAAATTCAAAAGCTCTTTTGTTTAAATATTTTCTCTTTTTTCTTTAATTAGCAGTTAAATTATTTAGCAAATCATAGTAAATAAATTAAAAGAGCTGTATTGCACAAGACATTAAAATTATTTTGTTTTATTTTCATTTGCTGGCAAACAGGTTTAAACCTTTTACATGTTTAGAAAGAAATGCCAACGGCAGTCAATTCTATTGTTCTTGTTTTATTAAATTTAAATAAAAGCTTTTAGTTAATTGCAGTTTTATGGCAACTTTACATATTAAGCTTCTCATTACATTTTAATTTTTTTTTGAACGCAACAATCTTATTAAATTATTAAAAATCAATATTCTCGTTAGTTCTTTGAGCACTGTTTTAGCTTCAAGAGCTAATTAAGCTTTTTCTTTTATTCTGGTATACAAATTTTCAAAAAATTGTCTCGAAGAACATTATCGAGACGATAAACGAAAGATAACTTTTAACTATAGTTAGATATTAAAGCTTTTAAATTAATTTTAGCCATAATTATATTTGATTAATAAATAGTATCGTGTTTTGAAGCGATTAAAATTTTTTAGCTCTAATTAAAATTAAATGATATATGAAATTTAGTTTAGATTTTAGGTGTATTTATGTAAAGCTTGAATAAAAAAAAATGTCCTAGAAAATGGAAGCTTTGTCGATGGCAAAAAGATTCCGAAATAATGAAAATTCCGAGTACAATCAAACAATTCAAACAATGAAAGAAAAAAATTATAAAGACGAAAAGATACTGGCCAACAACAATCAACCCAAGTATATAGATACTAAGCGCCTACTGAGTCGCCCATCAACGACCTCACATGTTTACGGTCCGAATATAAGCTCCAAAAATTCCAAGTCAAGTCCCAATGTGCTATACAGCAAGCTGTTAATGCATCATTCCAAAAACAATGAAAAAAAGTCTTCTGTAAATGTTTCTAATGTGAGCATCACCAACCAGAGTAGCCAAACAGCGGCCGATTCAGTGATAAAGCAGTCTGGCTTAAATTTGGTCAATGGATCTAACCAATCTAGCTTGAATAGCGACGTTTTTGTTGATAGACTTAGTGATCAAAGAATATTCAATAGACAATTTAAAATTCAGAATTTAATTGACAACACGGGTAACAAATCGGCTAGGACAGTGGGAAGTGCTGTTCAAAGTTATCAAAATAAATCCAAACAACAGTTCTATAATCAGAACAGACCTAGAAATTCCATTCCAAGCTCGGCTCAGCCTAAGAGCAAAAAAGATGATACAACGAATTATTCAAATCAGGCATATAGACATTCTATTTCTTCTAATAAAAACACTGACTATCAATCAAATTCAATTTATATGGATTACAAGTCAAGAAAAACAGCCAATTCATCTAGTGTCTATTACAATTTAGCTAGTGCACGCAATCCGGTTGCTTTGAACGACGAAGGAAAAAATATTCGAAATAGCGCAATGACTCGAAAATTTGTGGGTTTTAATTTAAATGAAAATTCAAGTTTAAATCAAAAGCATAAAAATCAATTTGAGGACAATGTTTATGTAAGAAGTACCGAAAGTTTTAATGATATATACTTTTCGGCGCCAAGTGGCGTTTTCTATGAACAAAAGCCTGTTGAAAAAGTTGAAATAAGACAAAAGTTTGAGTTTAATGATGCCAGGAACAGTTCACCCTTGCCAACAGAATCACCTGCAATTGTTAATCTGTTACTCAATAATCAAAACAAGTTATACGAGTCTACTAAGCTTATTTATGAGAACAAAAAGTATCCAAGTAGCAAATTTGGACTAAGGATGAATGAAACGATTGGAGAAGGAGATGAGAAAAATGACGAACAATTTGAAAAGCAAAAAAAAGGAAGCAGGGACAATGAGAGAAGTTTAGATAAATGTACCGATGATTACGATCCAAATGAAAGTGCTATAATTGCTGCTGTTTACAAAAAGTGCAACGAGTGGCTGGAAAAGCATGTTATTCCAAATTTAGAATCACATTCTAATACATCTAGTCCATCGTTAAATGAAACAATTAATTAATCCGATATTCTATTAATTGTTAATTTATAAAAAAAATATAATTGAAACAATTCAATTTATGTTGAAAGAATTTTGGTTAGAAATTTGAACTCCCAATTCAAAAATTTGAAAGCAATCTTTTTTGATTTTAAAATTTATATGAAAAATATTGGATTTTCTAATGTATAAATCTAAATGATTTTTTTTAAATAATTTTATATTTTTAATCAATATTCTAAATTCATCAAAAATATTTTTATTTTATTTTTTAATTTTTTTCTTGTATATTTATTAGTTTGGATTGTAAATTTTCAAAATAGTAACATCATGAAAAATAAAAGATAATGTTTTTCTCCTGAACAAAACTCGAAATTGAGTCAATTTTTATAATTTATCTAAGGCTATCTCATGGCTATCTTAATAAAAAGAAATCTAATTTATTAAATAAAAATGAAATCTAGTAGTAGTTGAAGTAGGAGTTCCTAACGGAGTGCCTAATTTCATTATAATATACTGATTATCTAATTTTGTTTATTTATAAAATATTAAAAATGAAAATCTTAAATAAAAAACACTTGAGACAAATAGTCTAATTAAATTATTTATCTTATGATTTTTTGATTTTTAAATATGCCAAAAACAAGCTCAATAGATTATGAGTTTTAGTGGAAATCAAGGGTTTCAAAATGATTATATTATGACTGATCAAACGAATATTAAAACTCATCTTGTCTCAAGATCCCGGATTCAGAAAGAGAAAGAGAAAATCCAGAGAAAGATAAAAGAATTCTAGAGGATGTTCAACGAAGAGTTACTCATAAAATTAATATTTTATCATGATAAGATCAAGCAATAGAACGCAATAATTTCATTGATTTCAGTTCTTATGTACTATTAATAAGAATTATTTTTATTTTATTAGAATTAGAATTGCTCAAAAGTCTAAATGATACTTTAAACCCTTTCGCGATAGATTGTGAAGTTTTTAAGGTAAAAAGCTGACTTTGATTTCTATCCAACTCTGTTTAAAATCTAATAAGAATCTTTGTAGCTGAGTGTATGTAGCTGCTTGAAATCGATTGAATTTCTAGTGAATTTGATTAATTAATTTACTTTAGCTTAGAAAAAAATTCTTTCTTAGCTGTATTTTTGACAATTAATTAAGCTATCAAAAATATTTGATTTGAATATTTGATTAAATTGTTAAATTAAAAATACATTTATTTTAATGTTTTGATCAAATTGAAAGAAATTAAATTTTTTTCTCAGATAACCCTCAGATAAAATTTTTCTCGGAAAAATTTTACTAATTTTGGACTTTTTTTAAATTTTTGCTTTAATTTTAATTTTACACGAAATTAAATAAAAATAAAATTCTTGGACTAAATTTATTTTTTTAAAACAAAAAAATAAATAATAATAATAGATTTTTATTTTTGACATGGTCATATGTTTTGATTTGAAGCGTAGGCTTATTCGTTTACCTCCTCTTTTTTTGTTTCAACCAGAAATTGAACAGTATATTCAACTTCTTCAACTTCATTAGTTCCAGATTCTACATCAAAGCCATTTCTTAGTTCCAAACGTTTAGCCTTTTGCTCAGCTAAACGTTTGGCAGCATTACGACGGAAATTGCTAAATTCTGCCATCATCTTTCTGCGTTTCTCTAGCTGTTCTTGCGATACAATACGCTGACGAGTACTGTCCAAAGCATTGTATTTTTCACTATATTGTTTAATATTTTTTCGTATATCTTTAATTTGCTCTGGAGTCAACAATGATGCTGGTCTCGGACGCCAACTAAACTTGAACAATCTATCGAATACTTGCTTCTGCAATTGTCTGCCTTGAAAGTTCCACATTATGTATGCATTTTCTAGCTTTAAAAAATAAAAATATTTTATTTTGCGCTAAAAATATCTTTTTTATTACTTTGTAATTCCAGTATGATACATAAGTGACAAAAAAACGGCCAGTAGGATCCCATTCAAAGTCTGTCATGTGTTCGTGTTCGATTTTATTGAGCATAACAACATCATTACTTTGAACATCGTAAAACTCGGCATGACAACTCGCTGCTTGTTGCTTTGATGCACTAGTTGCAAGCACACAGTGCTGTCCATTTGGAGACCAAGAAATTTGCAAAACGGCTTTGTTTTTGAACTCTTTAATTAATTCGAGCTTTCCTGCAACTGTTGGAGTAGGATTGGCTACTCTATAGAATGAGCCAGTGGTTCGGCTAGTTACTTCACCTGAAATGATGGCGAATCTTTGACCATTTGGCTCCCAAGCAAATGAATAGCAGTTTTCTTTAATTTCAAGCGAGTCGACCGGAATTTGTTTTTCTCTTATTCTGAAAAATTCCAAATTATAGTAAATACCGCTATATCTCAAAGTCTCTTTTTCGTTCTCATCTTTAACCACATTAGCTTTTTTGTATCTTTCGACTCGAACACACAAAAAATCGCCAGCGCTTTGCCAATACATTTTACAATCAACAACATTAACCAAATTCTTTTAAATATTAAATTTTCAATATAAATGTAAATACACTTAAGTTTGATAGTTTCAACTAAAAAAATCAAAAATTTTTCATTTGTTTAAGTCTGGTATAAATTAATAAGCTGGTATAAATTGAGGTTGTAAACAAATATTTTTTAATTTTTTGGTTTAAACTTGTTCTCATAATGAAAATATATTAATTAAGAATTTTCCTAGTTTATTATTAAGATTAATTTTTAAGATAAAGAAGTTGAATTTTTGTACGGATTTTAAGTTTATAGCACTAAAATTAAAAACGCTCTGCTTCTAAATAAAATTTCATTTCAACTTAACATTAGCTGAAAAGATTTAAAAATAATTAGATCCTTTTCATTTTAATAATAATCAAAACTAAAAACTAAGGTCTGACATGAATTTAAAATAGCCCTAAATAATTTAAATAAACTTAAATAACTAGACTAAAATAAATGACGTGATGATTATTTTTGATTGATAAATCATAATAAAATTAACTTAAAAAAAATAAATATTTTTGATTAAAAGAGACAAACCTTTGATCTTATTTCGGTTTTTGATGGAATATCTAGCAAAACAACACGAGCAGGTACATTTTTATGCTCAGCAACCCAGTAAGATATGTAGTTATTTGATGGCGACCATTCAAAGTCTTTGATAAAAGGAATTTTAATGCTCTTCTTCTCAACAAGACTAAAACTAGCGGTTTCATAAACCATAAGTGAATCGTTTCCAAGTCTGGCAAAATATTTATCATCAAAGTTCCATTTAAAATAAGGCCAAGAAAAGCTAACTGATCTATCACACGAAAATGCTCGCTTTTTTTTTCCAGTACGCACACACCATACAATTACTGCCTGATCGTCCACACCAGCTCTGCTTGGATTACATGTTACCAAGTATTTTTCACATGGGGAAAAATCAATCAACTGAACACCTGAGTGACTAAAACGTTCGAATTTGTTGAATTCTTCGCGTGCCCAAAGAGCAATGCCACGTTCATGAAAAGTACATAAATAATGTCCTTTAGGCGACCATTGAAAACGAGTTTCACTCCATTTCTGTTTTATTTAAATTTAAAATCATTTATATGAATTAAAATAAAGAATAAAGGAAATAACCTCTCTTGAAATTAATTGCTGAGGCTGATTAGGTGTATTCATGAGTACGCTCATAATGTTGTCACCATGTTGAATGCAGAATTGATCATGAGCTCCTGGTTTAGTTAGCCACCATTTGAGGTTTCCTTGATTCTTGAATGGAGCCGGTTCGCCAATATCTTCTTCTCGTATTACCAAATTCTTGTATTTTTCAATGTCACCGAACAAGTTTACTTTAAAACAGTGCATTTTATCCAAATGATATCCATTTAGTTCGGATACTGCTTTTTGAGCTAAATTTTCATCTTCTAATTCGACAAATAAATATCTAATCAATTTATTTTTAAAAATAAATGCTTATAGATCAAATATTTGTTTTAAAGTACCCTTTTAAGACCTGGTTTTCATCTTCTGGATAATAATCATTTACAATTTTTCCATAGTTTTTCAACAAATTGCCCAGCACTTTTCGCAATCTTTCCTTTTTTTCTTTAGGTCCAACTTTAGGTATGTTATCAATAATAATTATTTTGTTAACCGATCGGTCTAGTCGAGGCTCAGTTTGCATCAATTCAGGTAAAAGCTCTATATGAAATGAAACAATTTTATTATCATGATTTAATTCAAATAAAAAAAAACCTTCATTTGTGACATCATCTTGAAAACCCTCTGGATCGCTGAAATCGGGCAAATTATCGGGACTTTCGGTTCGATTTGAATTGGTAACCATTTCGCATCAAATGCTCTAAACAAATTAAAATAAATATTTAAAATTAAATCCGTCAAAATCTATTTAATTAGATTGAATTGTATCCAAAATTTAGCAATTCTTTCTGCCTTTATCTACACGTGTTTAAAGCTATAGAAAATTTTGTATGCATGCAGAAATTTATTTTTGAATAATAATTCTAAAAAAATTCAATATTTAAATTTTTGCACGATAATAAATTTAATATTTTGATGATATTTTTAAGATGAAAATAAATAATATTTTAAGTCTTAATTGATACGGATCGATGAGTTTTAGATCAATTTTGTATCAAATAAATTTTAAATTTAACATAATTTTAAAAATTTAAAAAATTCAGATTTGCAAAAATTAAAAAAATTTTATTAGCTTTTTTTTGTTTGAAATTTAACTTAACATTTTTTCTAATTTGAATAAAATTAATTAATTTTTTTTATTTATCATTCTGAAACAACATTTTATTTAAGAGTAATTTGCTACTGATAAAAAATATTTAATAAAACAACAGCTGTACAACTTTATTTAAAAAGCAAAATAAAAAAAAATTGAAGGTTCTACCGAGATTTGAACTCGGATCGCTGGATTCAAAGTCCAGAGTGCTAACCGTTACACCATAGAACCACTTATTGATTTTGAATTTAAAACCATTGATCAAAATTTATTAAATCTTAATTTAAAAAAAAGAATTTAAATTCCTAATTATTTATTTACATTTTCGAAATTTCGACATTTTTTAAAAAAAATATTGATTGATATACGATTAAAATTTCCGCTTGTTTTCAAAATCTTTTTTTTTGAAGATTTAATAAATTTTGATCAATGGTTTTAAATTCAAAATCAATAAGTGGTTCTATGGTGTAACGGTTAGCACTCTGGACTTTGAATCCAGCGATCCGAGTTCAAATCTCGGTAGAACCTTCATTTTTTTATTTTCTTATTTTTACAATTTTAAAAAATTAAGTTTAAAAAATTTAGTTTAAAAAATTTGATTGAAAATTTTTTTATGTAAAAAATATAAATTTTAAATAAAAGTCAGTGCAGAGAAATGTTTCCTTAATCTTGATTTGTTTTTCCTTTGGTTCTTTAAGTCGGAGTCTCATCAATACATCTATCAAGAACAATTTTTAATAAGTTTTAATTTAAAATTTGTTCACAGTTTATTAAAACTTTTTATTCTAAAATGTAGATTTTTAAATAAACTCAAGGAAAAAATTTAGAAAATTTTAGATAAAAAAAAACTTGAACAGAAACATGATTAATTGCTTAAAAATGACTTCAGTTAGTTCAAAATACATGGCTGATAATCCAAAAAAATACTAACCTTTAATATTATTATATATCAATGAAAATCAAAATTACAATTTTTAATATGTAAAAAAATTAATTTTGTCAGTTTTTTTTGTTCTGTCAACATTTATAGTTATTTAAAACAAATTTAGATAAAAAAATATATTCTACCAAAGAAAAAAATTTATCAAACATTATTTGATTTTTAAATAATGTTTAATCAATATTAAAATTCGTCAACTTGTTATTTTTAAATTAAATTATCACTTTAATTATAAGTAATTTTATAAAAATAACTTCAAAATGAAATAAACTTGAAGTCAATATTATTTCTTTGAGCAATAGCGTTTACTTAATACAACATTTTTCCAAATTCCTTACATTTTATTTTAGAGAACATTAAATAATTATATTTAATGACCAAATTTCAAAATATTCTATGTTCATAAATAAATAAATGTAGTATTAAAACAATATTTACTTTGGTTAACTGATATTATAACTAGTCTTTTTCTCTTGTAGTTTTATGACATTTAACAACTCATTATTAAAATACCAGCTTTTAATATATAAAACTAGTTTGATCAACCTGTTCCTAAGTTCTAAAAGAATAAATGTTTAATCAATATTTAATAATTTGTCTTGTTTCTCTCACTGTTACGTCGTTCTCTTTCAGGGAAAAAGGTAATATTTATGTATAAATTTTAAAAATCGTCAAATATGTCATAATAATTTTGCTTTTTTTTAATAAAAATTAAAATATTTAATTTTGACAGAAATCAATGATGGTGAAAAGAACAAAATCATTCGAGATTTAAAAATTGAAATAAATGAAAAGAAGTTTAACGGATTCTTTGCAGATTCAATAAAAATAAATTTTAAAACATCAGAATTTAATAAAACAATTGTTTTATTCAAAAGTAGTCGAGGATCCAAATTCCATCCATTATTAGAAGACACAATATTAAATGACCAGCATAACGACAACATAAATGAGAACTTGAATTATTTAAGTGATAAAATAGCATTTTATCATGACCAAAATTATACTTGTTGCTTGACTTTAATAAAGAAATCTATGGATAAATCAAAAGCGGTAGATTAAACTTGAATTAAATGAAGATAAAATTTTTTAAAAAAATTTAGCTTGGTACATGTCATGGAAAAAAGAAATTCTATTCATTTTTACCTGTAGATTTAGACACAAGAAGGCATAAAAGATCTAATTTAGAAAATCCTCATTTATTTATTGAAAGAGCAAAAAATCATGAGAATGTTTTTGATTTTATCAAAATTGATTCTGGTAATAAAAATTTATTTAATTTAAAAAAAATATTTAAAATTTTTTTCTGATTATAGAATTAAAAAATGAAATTTTCGATTCTAAAAATTTAAAGTAATTTTTTGTTAAATAATTATTTATTTTTAATTTTTTTTTCAGAAATAAAGAAAATATTACCAATTATTTAATTGAAATACTTGTTGTTACAGATTATTCAGTTTATCAACTTTTTGAAAAAGTTACAAAAATAAACAATGAAAAAGCCTTATTAATTTATATGAAAATCTACTTTACTCAATTAATAAATGAAGTTAATTTTAAGTATTTAAATTCATTTAATGATGACACAGAGCTCCGAATTTCAGTGAAGCTTAAAAACTTTTTATTCTCTACGGTTTTTAATTCAAAAGAAAAGAATAGAATATAATTTAAATTTTTTCTATTTTTAAGAAACCAAATGAATCAAAATGGTCGAATAGAAAGCGAGTAGGAATAAATGAAATTCCTTTTTATAAACAAAAAGAAGTCATTCTTGCTGATGATACTTTATTAGCTTTTTCTGAATTCATGATTAATACCAAGCTTAATTATACTTATGACCATGCAGTTGGAATAACAAGCAAAGATTTGTGGAGTTCAGATCAATATTTAGGACCGGAAACAAGATCCATGACCTCTGGAATGGCTTATTTTGGTCGTATTTGTTCACCAAAATACAAGTTTTCAATAATAGAAGATAACACTTTATTAAGAGGAACGATTGTAATATTTTCAAACTATGTATCTCATTTTTTTTCATTTTTTAAATCAGACTTTGGCACATGAGATAGGTCATAATTTAGGCTCTGATCATGATGGAATAAAAGGGTTGTACAAAAGTTGTAAAGAAACTGATGGATTTATTATGTCACCGATAGCTCTACCTACACTTAATGGAAACAAGTTTTCTAATTGTTCTATTGAAGCCATTAAAAATTACATGCTCAAAAATAGGTAAAAAGTAAAAAAAATATTTCTAACTATAATAAAGAATTTTTAATAAAGCGATTCACAATGTCTTTCTGAAGTTGATGATTTTTTAAAATTTGCCGAAATTGAAAATGTTGAAAATTCCAGTTTGGGCACTTTTTGGGACCTGGATGAACAATGCAAAACTGCTTTTGGAATAAATGCCTCATTTTGCAAAGTATTCAAAACAAAAATTTGTTTTTTCTAAATATATTTATTTGCTACCAGGATATTGGAGATAATTTGTGTCTAAATTTGTATTGTAGAGAAAATGATACTTTGGACTATTGTACATCTGTAGGAGGAGCATTGCAAGGATCTATTTGTGACTCAGGAAAAACATGTGTTCATAGTGAGTGTGTTTCGGATAAAATATCAAGCAGCAATCAAAATGAATGCTTATTTGGTGATGATGCAGTTATCAAAGATTATTTCACAAATGAAAGTTTTACATGTGAAAATTTTATTGAAAATATGATAATAAAAAGCAACTTTAGTCAAAATGACTGTGTTAATAACGAATGGGTTAAAAGAAAGTGCTGTAGTACTTGCAAAATTTATAGGAAAATGACATGCTTCGATAAATATAGTAATTGTGATGAATTAAAGGACTATTGTGAGTTAAGTGATAATATTAAATTAAATTGCCCAAAAACTTGTGGTATTTGCTCAAGTATTTAAAGAAAATAAGAAATTTAGATAACTTTAATTTTTTAAAATTGCTTAAATAGCTAAAATTACATGCCAAAGTGATGAAAATTTGTGTAAAAATGGGGGAACTTGTATGAATATAGGATCGAATAGCATAAAATCTTTTAAATGCGTTTGTAAAAATGAATATAGCGGTCAATATTGTGAAAAGAGTAAAATCTAAATGAAGTAGCCAAAAATTTTCTTTAAAAATATCGATTTTGATATAAATTTTTAAATACTGTTATATAAGAAATAAAATTTACCAGCTATTTCATAATCCGATTTTTTGATATTTTTTAATTTTAAAATTTTACACAGAGATACTAAGCAAAGCATGTTTAATCAATCAAGTGTTATTAATATTAAAATTTTTGTAGAACTTTTTAGAAAAAAAAATGAGTTCAACATTAAATGATTAATCCTTCTGCAACAAAATTGATAATTTTAAACATTGTTAAAAACAAAATTATTGGCAAAATGAAAATAATTTTACATTTTTAGGCTTTTTGTGAAATATTTAAGAAATTTTTTAATATTTTTTGTTTATCAAATATTTTGAGAGTTTTTTTAATTTTCTGAAAAAATGCCCAAAAATCTAAAAATATGAAAAAATTTAAAAATAAAAAATTATTTTTATTTTGCAAAATTATCTTAAAATGTGAAGATTAGACATTTTAAAATTAATATTTTTATTTTTCTTATGATTTAAATTTTTAAAGTAATTGAAAATTTTTGGTGATCAATTTATTTTGAAAAAAAATTAAATTTTTTTAAATAACTTTAGAAAACCCGTGTATACCAAATCCTTGTTCTTCTGACAAAAATTGCTATAAAATTGGAAAAAATGGTTATATATGCTCGTGAACCACATATTTTTCTGAAACATTTATTTTTTAAAACATTTTTTTTACTATAAGTATAAAGACAAACTTGCCGTCTTTACATTTAAGCCAACATCTCACGTTTTACTCTATTTTCTGGCATGTACTTGCTTTTTCATTAAAAAAACACAAAAATAATAATCTAAATAAAAATATATTTAATTTAAAAAATTTTTTAACATGGGTCTTGCAGAACCTAAGAAAAAAGTAAAATATTCAATTGACCCTAATGCGCTCCATTGGGCAAACAGTAATTCTTTGAATTTATTCTTTGATTAATCAATTTAGTTAATTAGTTATTCAGATGAAGACAAATTTGGTAAGCGTTTGATGGAAAAGATGGGTTGGCAGAAAGGAAAAGGTTTAGGGGCGAATGAAGATGGAATGACAGAGCACATAAAAGTAAAATTCAAGTCAGATACCCAAGGCATTGGTTTCAAGAATGAATACGATAATGTCTGGCTGGATCATCAAGATGAATTTGAAAGTTTGCTTAGCAATTTATCGCAGAATTGCGCTAATAGCAGTGCAAAAAGTGAAAAGTCTGAAGAAGTTAAATCTTTAGAAGAACGCTCAAAAGAATCTAGAAGACTTCATTACAAAAAATTTGCCAAGTCCAAAGATTTATCAAGTGTGTCTGCAAATGACTTAAACTGTATCTTGGGAACACAAAAGCGAAAATTAAAAGCCTCTGAAGATTCTTCTAAGATCTCAAGCTCTGACAGTGAAGATGTCGATTCTTTCAGACCTTCATTTAGCCAGGTTGACAGCAAAAAAAATGAAAATGATAATGAAGATAAAGTAGAAGATAATTATGGAACGAAATTTAACACTAATAAGCTTTCAGTGCAAGATTATTTTGCCAACAAGATGGCATCAAAAATTAATACAGCTAAAAACAATTCATTCGAATCTTCAATTAGTTCTGATTTTAAAGACTCTAACGAAGAAATTGAATCAGAATCTAAAGATGTCAATGAAGAAAATTATGCTAAAAAGAAAAAAAAGAAAAACAAGCACAAAGATGATTTTGAATTGCAACAAAATAATGAAGAAGTGGAAAATTTAAACAGTGATAGAAGGAAAAATAATAAAATAGAAATTCCAGTTAATTTAGTTGAGATAAACGATAGTGAAGAAAACCTTACTGACGTTAAAATTAAAAAAAAGAAGAAAAAAAGTAAAAAATCGATTGAATCTGAAGGCTTCAACGTGTCTCTTACGGAACAAAAAACTATTATTGCTGAAAACGATGATTCTAAAGATCTAAATGGACTTGTCACTGATAGTTTAACAAATGAAACTGAAATGGATAATAAAAATGAAACGAAAAAGAAAAAAAAATCCAAAACAAAAGATGAACAATTAAACGTAAGTCTAAATGAAGAAAGCAACCAAAAACCAAATGATTTAGATTCATTGGTAAAATCTTCATTTAAAGGTTCAAATTTATTGAGCATTTATGGTTATTCGGCATATTATATCAATTCTAATTTGGAAGAAGTAATTAACGAAAAAGTTAAACGACTAAATAGAAAGCGCTATTTAGTAAATAAAAAGCTTGAAATTGATGCCGATTATTATAAAAGTAGCAAAAAAATGAATGTTTAAATAAAATAATTATTTATTAAATTAACTTTTTATTTTTATTATATCTAAAATTATCTAAAGAAAAATACACACGCATCCTGATCATTCTCACTTTAACAAGAAGGGCTAAATTTTATTTACGAATTCACTTCTTTTTGCACTATATTTTTTTATGAACCATCATACTTTTTTTTATGTTCAGACAGCCAAACTAGTAGTAAAAAAATATTGATCGTTATTGATTTATTTTTTTTTATAAAGATAAAATAAAATAAATTTAATAAAAAAGAGAAATTTTCAAAAAAAAAAATAGTAGTCTTTTGTGATGTGTAATAGCCCACAAGCTTAAATCACTACTCTTATTACCATTGCACATTCTTATTTAGTTTACTGTTTACCGTTCCTTGAAAGCTCTTATGAATTTTATCTTTTGGCTTGTGAACTAGTTTATTGAGTTGGGACTCTGGTTTTTATTAAAAGACAGGTTTGAAAAGTATTTTTACTTCTTTTAGTGATTTATTAGTAACAATAAGCACAAAATCATTAGGCTTAGTTTTTTAGAGACTAGATTTTTAATAATATACATGAAATAAAATTTTTTGGCATATTTCTGATATACATGTGAGTGATGAATATAAAAATTACTTTAAATTAATTAATAAACTACGGTGGCGGTACGGCAACAGTTTTTTAAGTAAATTAGTGAAAATCAGTGTAAATTATGCTAAATTTACGTGAATTTGCATAAAATTTTATAAAAATTCAAATCACCAAAAAAGATGATAAATTTTTTAGTATTTTTTCATTAAATTCTCTATTTAACTAATAAAATATAGCAATATTCTTTTGATAAAAATGTTACGTAGATTTTTGCATCATAGCACCACTGTTATTAAAGTTTATAAAAAGTTTATAAATGCTAATACTCAATAAAAATTAATTAGATTATTTATTAATTTATTAAGACCAAATATTTTGAAACTTTTTAATAAAAAATATAGCTTAATAGAACCGAAATATTACACCACTAAATTACTAATATTTAGCATATCAGACATAAGTAAATTGCTATTGAAAATAAGCAAAATGATACATAGGTTTTTAAAAAGTAAAAGATTTGACTTGACTTGAATTTTTTTTTTTAAATCTTTTGACTTTGAGAAGAGTTTAAATTAATTTTTTTCCCATTTGCAGAAGTGTGCTAGTAAGTTGTATTTGAAAATCATAAATTCTACTACTTAAAAGCTCATAATAACTCTAGAGACTTTTTAAAAAAAAATTTTAAAGTCAAGTCTAAAGACTTTTTTATATTTTTGGCTTAATATAATGAAAAGCTTTCATTTTGAAATGATTACTGAAATGGTTTTTAGGCAATATTTGGATAATTCAAGTGATACTGCATAAATTTCTATATGAGTTAAATATTTTTCTCTTGATCTTGAAGCTAGAAGAATTATATAATTTTAAAAACAGGAGGTAGAGAGCGGGGAGAAAAAAAATTGCTAGAAGTTGCAATAGAATTCATTAAAAAAGAACTTTTTTTAATAACATTCTAACTGTAATTAAATACAAACTAAACAAAAAATGATATTTCGTCAAAGTGTACATTCTAGCCTTTAGGCAGCCAGCTTCATCATCAGCACTCTCCTATTCAGTCCGTAATTAGTACCTATTTTTGCTTGTTTAAAATTTTACTATCAATAAAGCTAAGCCACTTAAAATTGGTTGAAGATTTATTCAATTCAATCCTTTTTATTTGGTCTAAATTGAAAAATACCAATGAAGAAAAAAAAAATTATTAGTACTGAGCATTTTGTTAACTTGGATCTGAAAAGTTGGTGTAAAAAAATTGAGCCTTACTTGTATTAATGAATTAACTTTGAAACAATTTAAAATTTGAAGAAAAATTATTTTTGTATAGATAAAATGAGACTTACCGAAAGAGAAATAGATTGTCTTTTAATTCACAATGCAGGTTTTTTAGCTCAAAAAAGATTAGCCAGAGGTTTGCAACTAAATTATCCAGAATCAGTTGCTTTAATATCTGCTCAAGTAAAGCCTCTTTCGGCTTTTATTTCTTAATTAAATTTGTCAAATATCATTTAGATCTTAGAATTTGCTAGAGATGGAAATTCCATTGATGAAGTTAGCGAAAAAGCTAAACAAATTATCGGTAGAAAAATGGTTCAGAGTGGTGTAAGCAAAATACTTAGAGAGCTATCTGTATATGCGACATTTTCTGATGGTCTAAAGAATGTAATTCCTCTCCTTTCATGATTGGATAAATTTTAAGAGTCTTTAATTTATTTAGGTATTCATTGAAAACCCTATTTGTACTGAATATGGAAATATTCAACTTGCTTTATTCGGAAGTCATTTGCCCATACCTGATTTATTCAGCAATCCAGAATCAAAAAATGAAACAGATATTCAAATGATGGATGAAAATTCAGAGTTAAATACAGATGAAGTATATCCTGGTCAGATAATTCCATTCAAGTCAGATAATATGCCAAAAGAAAGCTTAGATGAGGGTGAAATAGACGAAAATCAAAACATGAATGAAGATGACGAAGTTCTAACAGACTATATTGAGATTAATAAAAATAAAGGACAAGTATCGCTATTGAGTGTAACTAATCCAAGCAATGAAAAAATTAAAGTATTTTTTTTAATATTCTATTGATAAATAAATATCAATTTTTTTATTAGATTGGTAGTCATTTTAATCTGATTGAAGCCAATAAAGCTTTATTATTTGATCGGTCAATTGCTTTCGGAAAAAGACTGGTATCAATGATGTTTTTAGTCTTTCTAAGTTTTAATTTTATATTTTAAGAATATACCATCTGGTGATTGGATCGAATTTGAACCTAAGAGTACAAAGATTGTTCCTATAGTAAGAATAGCAGGCTTAAAGTGAGAAAATTTGATTGTTGTAATTTCAAAATTAAATATTATATTCTTTTAGAATTATTAAAGGTGGTAATTTCCTGGTCGATGGCAAACTAAACGATGATTTACTCAAAAAGACGCTTAAAAAATTAAATAAAAAATCATTTTTGCATAAACACCAAGAGGTATTTTCAAGTTTACATTCAGATCTTATAATCTATAAAATTTTGCAAATAATTATATTTTTGAATCTTCTTTTCTTTATATCAGATATGCCTTTCATCTTTTGATAATAATGGATAAAAATCAAATTCTAGCAAAGAGGTTGTGGATTGTTAGCTATATACAATGAGCTTATTTTTTTCCCAGCATTAAAGTGTGTTAAAATTGTTCCTTGTGTATTTGAAAATTTTCTCTTAGTCAATCTATGTGTGGGTCAAGTTGTTGATTTGAACTAAAAAAAAATAAAAATTAAGGATAAAGTCATGGATTAGTCTTCTATGAATATATAATAAAAAAATAATTGATAATCGAAATTGATATCAAAATTAGAATTGTTAAAATATATACTTTTAGATATTTTCATTTTGAAAATCTAAGTTTAGCTACAGCCAATCTTATTAGTTTCAGTTTAAATCCGAATTAACAAATTAAGCCAAAAAAATACTTTCAAAAAATGACTATTTTAAATTAATGATTCTCAATTTAATTTATCAAAATTAATAATTTATTTGATATTTTATTATAAATAGTTTTTTCAATTATTTGTTTATTTTTCTTATAATAACTGCACGCTTCTGAAATAAGTCAACATTTTGTTTAACGCTAGAATTCAATCAATGAGTTTTATTTCTTTCTTCTAAGGAAAGAAATTATAAACCCAAACGCTGTGAAGAGAAAATGAAAAAAAAATTTCTATTATTTAGCACATTTTTATTTTTAATAGGAAAGAATTCGATCTAGAGAAATTTATGACAAAAATTTAGTAACTCAAAGATTACTTTAAAATTTTCAAATAGGGAAATTGATTAATTTAGATGTTTCTTTGGTAATTTAATTATTTGGAGTTTATTCTTTCTTAAATTTTATTCTGAAAATATTTAAAATTTACATTAATCTTTTTGAAAAAAAATTTAACACAAAAAAAAATATAATTGATATATTCTTAAACCTAATTTTAATCTTGTCCAAAGGAAATAATATTCAACGATGAAAATAAAAAAATAATTGAAAAATATTCGAAAATACCGAGAGATATTTATATAAAAAAATATGGACCAACAAGAGGCGATAAAGTAAATTTTTAAAGAATTTATTTTACAAAATTTTTTAAAATTTTTTATGTACCAGATCAAATTGGCAGACACTAATTTAATTATTGAACTGGAAAAAGATTTCACTATTTATGGTGACGAATTAACTTTTGGAATCGGAAAAGTATCAATTTAATTTTAATAAATTTATCTATTTTCTAATGGAATTTTTTTTTAAAGAATTTAAGAGAAGGCCTAGCACAAAGTATTAGTATGAGAAATGATGTTGCCCTGGATTCTGTAATTACTAACGTTGTGGTAGTTGATAGTGTGTCTGGTATTTTCAAAGCAGATATTGGAATCAAGGATGGAATGATTCAAGGAGTTGGCAAAGCTGGTAATCCTCACACTATGGACATTACTGCTGGAATGGTAGTTGGTGCAGGAACTGATGTAATCTGTGGTGAAGGATTAATTGTTACCGCTGGTGCTATTGACATTGGATCATCATTTTTTCAATCAAAATCAAACATTTTGTCGGCTCTAGGTTCTGGTATTACTACTATATTTGGTAAAAAAATCTATTATTTGAATGAAAAAAATTTATTAATTTTTTTTAAAGGTGGAGGAACCGGATCTTTTGGGAGCTCGTCAACAAACTGTACACCAGGCCCAAATAATATCAAATACATGATTCAAAGCACTGATGAAATTCCTCTTAACTTTGGGTTTTACGCAAAATCAAACAGCTCATCGTCAAAATCAAACGAGTCTTCTTCATTTGATTTACCAAAAGAAATCGAGGATCAATTAGTTTCAGGCGCTATGGGTTTGAGGCTTAGCGAGTTTTATGGTGCAACACCAGCTGCAATTGATTCATGTCTAAGGGTTGCCGATTTTCATGACGTAACAGCCATTTTGGACATTGATAGCCTGCATGAAACTTACGGAAATGACTATCTCATTAGTTTGATAAAAAATCGAGTGGCTGGAGTCGCATTTAATCCTAGTCTTTTCAAGTCTGATTTCTTAAATGAGATTTTAACTCAGATTAACATGATTGGAATATCAGCTTTGAATGAATCAGAAAATATAAATTTAGAAAAATATTTTCACGATTTGGGCCTGATAAGTATGGTTTCTTCATCATCATTTGCTCCAAGCAATCGATCTAAGGTAAAATTATCATTTAGTTTTTTTACTTAGTTTTTTAAAAGATTTTATTAAACCTAGTCAAATATTGAAAATTTAATTAATAAAACTTGGCAAGTAGCTAGTTACATGAAAAAAATGGAAAAAATGAATCCGAGAAACGATAATCAAAGAGTGAAACGCTATTTGGCAAAATATACCATTAATCCAGCTGTGTTTAGTGGTTGCTCTCATGCAGTTGGTAGCATTGAAGTAAATAAAATGGCTGATTTAGTTCTGTGGAGGCCTGAATTTTTTGGTACAAGACCAGAAATTGTAATTAAAGGTGGTCAAATTGTTACTTCGGAATTAAATAGTTTAGAACGAACAAATCAAGTATTGGGCGTTTGCGGGAAGAGTCCTTGTGCAAATTCAGTTGTTTTCATTTCAAAAGTTAACCAGTAATTTGTCATGTTTGTTTTTTATAATTCTTGATTTAAGGCTTCTTATGAAATTGGAGCTACAAATACATACGGAATCAGCAAACATGTGGAACCTATAAGAGATTGTCGCAGTCTAAATCGAATTCAGCACATGTACCCACCTAACTTTTGTCCAAGAATTAGTTGTAAATCATTTGATTGATAAGTTTCAGGTAAAAAAAATAAAATTTTTTAAAAAATAGATTCGAGTGCCCATTCCAAAGGAATTTTGAATTATATTGAACATGATACTCAACAAAGCAAGCAACTTCTACCTCTAAAGCCAGAGATCAAGTCATCTATAGAAAACATTAAAACAACTCAATTTCTCAGTCAAAGGTTTTATCTGTTTTAGATTGAATTTTGATTTAAAAATTTGTAAATTTAAATAAATGTTTAAAAAGTTTTTTATTTTTTTCAATCTGAAGGAGTATTAGCTCGGTACAGAAAAACAAATAAATAAAAAAAATAAATCGATTATATGGGTTTCGTTAAATTTAGTACAATCGAATTAAAACTTCTTAAAACTAAAAATAGTTTATAAGCTTTTTTAGCATTAATTTTTGTTCAATTTTTTTATTTTGTACTAAATTTCACACAACAATTATATGTCATATAAATATTATTGATCAAATAAAATTATAGATTAAATTATAGAAAATATTTTTTAATTTTTTTAATAATTAAATTGTTTTTTTAATCAGATTTTATTTTTTATTTGAAAACTAATTATTTAAAATGATAACTAAAACTTTTAATTTACGATTTATACATTTGATTGAATATTTTTCAAGTTTTGAAAATTTTACTTTTTTTTTTTTGAAAATATTTAGAAAATAAAAATGGCATAAAGATTTTTTTCCCTATAATTAAAATCTTTTTCATGTGAATAAAATAGGGTTATTCTATTTTAACATCTAAAAATATAAATAATAAGAAAATATTAAATCTGTAGAAGAATAAAAAAAATTGAAATTTTATAAAATATTAGTCAATAATTAGTTAATTTATTTAAAAAATATTTTCTTTAATTATTTTGTGTTTTTTAAAAAGCATCTTTAGCCTGAGCTTTCTTCCACGACATCTATTTAATTCCAATAATTTGAAAGCTAAAATTAAGATTAACAGTAGTCTTCTTTAGCTTTCATTAGGAATTATCTCCACTAGACGAATGTTTACGTTTTATCCAAAAGCTGATGGCTGACATATGATAAATCATAATTTGTCTTTTATGAATTTCTTTTTACGAACTGCTATTTTTTCTAGTTTAGCTTCCAAGATGATATGAAAAAATGTCGATACATTTAGTTTAAATTTCAATAATTCTACAGAAAAGATTTTTACAAAATACACTCTAAAACTTAATATATAATTTAAACATTCTATTTTTTAGAATTTATGTACAGTAAAAAAGTATTCATATTTCCAAGATTTTCTTTAATTGCCGAAATTCATATTGAATTTTTAACTAATTAAATTCTGAAAGTTTTGTTCATTTAGTTTTGCTTGAATAAAGTAATTATGACCAAAAATTTTATTTTCTTCTACAAGAAAATTTTTATTAGAAAATTTAAAATTTTTTTCAGTTTTTAAAACATGGTCTATGCTGAAGCGAAACGAATAATGATCGCTTATGAGAATAAGCAAGGATCAATTCAATCACTTATCGCCCAGAGTAAAAGCCAAGTACTTTTTAATTAAATAATTTTTTATTCAATACATCTTAATTTAAAAAGCACAAAAACTCTCTTACTTGCTTGATAATGAAGACCATGAGTTACAAAAAACTTCTAAATAAAATAATTAAAAAATCCAAAATGCTTGAAAACGAAAAATTTTTAGGAGATAAACTTGCCCAATTGTTGGTCTATGATGTATTGTTCGGAATGGGGGTTAGAGGAAAATTCAAAGTATAAAAATTTTTAATTTTATTTAAATTTTACTAATTTTCAAAATAAGAGCGCCGTAAAGCGAAATTATCAAAGTTTAACTGACGCATGTGAGTATTACATGAAAAAGTACCAAGTAGATAATCGTGACAATCTTCTTAAAATTTTCGATGAAAAGCAATCTTTTGCCAACAATTCTTCTAATAAACCAAAATATGTTTACATAAATCAACTAAAATTAAAAAAAAAAGAAATTTTAAATAAATTAATTGATGGTTCATATAAAAAAGTAGATTACGACAAAAAAGACGAAAATTATATGAAATCAAGTCAAAAATACAAAGATCTAATTAATTCTCTAAAAGAAAATGAATTTATTAAAGACAATCATGTTAAAAATTTGATAATATTTAAACATGATGCAAAAATAAATAAAAATTATAACCTATTTATCGAAGGACATCTATTACAGATTGATAAATCAAGTTGTTTGGTTCCACTAGCTCTCAATCCAGAAATAGATAGTCACGTTATTGATGGTGCAAGCGCTCCAGTAAGTTTACTTATATTTTTCATCATTTAATTATTAAAATAATTCAATATTGTTCTTATTAACAAGACAAACATTTCCATAATTATAATGAAGTGTTTTTAAAAACTGTCAGACAAAAATTTATTAAATAAGGTCACCATTTTATGAGCTGACAAAATAAAATTTATTAAATAAACTATTTTGAATGGTAAAATCAGCATATAAACTAATTTATTTACAAATAAAAAAATTTCGGGTTGACAAATTTAATTTAATGTTAAAAAAAAATTAGAATAGTTTTTAAAATTTAAAATCTCAATTTGTTTTGAATTTCAATAATTTTTCAATTCCTCAAGTTTGCTTAATAATTTTAGAATTATTTTATTATTAAAAATGTAGTTTGGGTTTAAATCTCGGCAGTTTGGAATGGAGCTTAGTCCTTCCTTTCAGCCGCATGAAATAAAAACATGGCTTTTAGTCATTTAAAAATAATCATGAATATGCAAAAGAAAATTAATTTATGTAGTTCTAACTTAATTTTTCTGTTTAAATTAAGTAAGTTTATATTTATATATTCTGTTTAATATTAATTTTTTTATTTAGATAATCTTTCAAGTCTTCCCGATACATGAGAATGTAGTCTTTATTTTCGTTTGAACTCAAAAAAAGTGTTTATTGGATTATTTTTTGATTATGTCCTTTTTTTCTATTTCTTCGTAAAATTCAGATTCATAGATTAGTTAGTTTACAATTTGGTTAATGCCTGCAAATATCCAAAAAAAAACAAATTTTATTTTTTTTACCAAATGACGTAAAATTATTATTGTATATAAAACAGGCACAGTAAGGTCTTTTAAAAGAAAGGAATTAATCTAATCTCAGTAAGATATAAACAAGACAACAAAGATATGTCAAAAAACCTAACTTAAGAACAACTGTAATTTTTTCGTTTTTGCTGTTTCTCTTTTCGATAGTAAATTTTATTTTTGTCATTAAATGCTAAATAATATTAAATGTCATTTTTATAAAACAATAATTTTAATTTTAAGGGTTAGTCAAAAAATTTTGCGTTTTTTGTTTAAAAAAAAAAAAAAGCAAAAGTTAGCTAATCTTCAAAATTTAAGCCATCATTCTTGATAGCCTTTTGCCATCTATCAGAAAGTAGTTTTAAAAATGCAAAATTTTATGACAACATAATAATTCTTAAGACCAGATTTTTTTCAAATCGAGCTATCAAATATTGGACTATTGCCAAGATATTAAAAATTTAAGAAACAATTATTAATTTAATTATTTTAAAATCTAAAACTAAATAAAATTCTTTATAAAAAATAATTTTTTTTCCTCTAATTAATTAAATTTAATCTTAAAGGGCAACAAGACAATTTTATTATCGAACATTTTAAAAAATACTGGGTACTATATTTAAATATTTAAAAATAATGAACTTTTCTAAAAATTTTATTGCAAAGACTGATTCATGCGTTCGATATTGATGATGTAAGAGTTAAGACAATGCAAAATAATCTAAAACAACACAATGTTACAAATGTTAGGTTGAAATGCATGGACTTTTTGCAAACCGAAATTCATAAATATGATAGAGTTAGCCATATAATGTTAGATGTTCCGTGTAGCGGAAGTGGAATGACAAATCGTTTTAAATTTGGTGATACCGATCTGGAAAATATAAAAGATGATAAAAGATTATGGAAATTGGAAGCTTTACAGAGAAGAATGCTACTTCATGCTATGTCATTTTTAAACGTAACTCGAATTGTGTACTCTACATGTTCAATTCATCAGGAAGAAAACGAAAATGTGGTACGGTATGCTTTAAAAAATTGTGATGACAGATTTAAGCTAATTAATATATTTGCTGATAAATGGAATTACGGACGAGGTATATGTTTAGATGAAAAAGATAAAAATGATTTTCACTTAGATTATTGCATTCGCACTTGCTTTGAAAGCAATTTTACAAATGGTTTCTTTATTGCATGCTTTGAATTAAGCCAAGATATTGATCAAAATTCTTTTTCCACAATGGATAAGGAACAAACAATTGAAGACGAAATAAATGAAACTTAATTTTTTATTAATAAAATTTTAAATTAATACATTTTTTATTTACGATTTAACTTTTAAAATAAGTAAAAGCTTATAGAAAAAAATTACCAAAACGACCATATTTTTTTAAATGGTAACGGAGCAAAAATATACAAGTCACCAACAATATGCGAAGAATTTTCTTTTTTGGGTTAAAAGTAAAGTTTTTAAAAAAATTTCATTAAAAAATTAATTTTAAATAAGTTTTTCAAGAATACTAATTTTTATTTTATATTCAATTTTGATGATTTATGCTATTTTTTAAAATAAAAAGTATAAAATAAAAATTTGGATCATTTAGTTGAAATAAGGAAAATTAAAAGACTAGTATGTACAGGATAGAATGGAATGGCCTTGTACTCTATCAAGAGTATTAGTATTAGGTAGAAGAAGATGAATATACCTAAAAATTATTATCAAAACTTCTACTATTTTTTAATTTTCTAAAAATTACACTTTATACATGTTTAATAAATAAAAATAAAAAAGAAACTTTAAAAGTGTATTTGTCGGATTAGAATATTGATGTATTTATTTTAATTAATTGCTAAATCTAAGCTTCAATTCTGCTAATAGTTAGTATTTTATAAATTTTTAAAAGTATCCTTAATTGAAATTTTTGTTAAATTTAGCCTTTATTTTTGAGACGATTAATTTTTTTTTTCTTAAAATAAACCATTAATATAAACTATTTAATTGAAGCAAAAAATTTTGGTAATTTTAACTAATCTCGATTAATAATTTAAAGAAGATTATTTAAAAAAATCATATGGAAAATTATTAGAGCTAATTAACTTTTGAAATTTTAATGAATAATTGGACATAATCTAAAACTACTCTAAATCAAAAAGATCGTACGTTTAAACATTATTTAAAGCGGATACTTTTCCTAAGAAAATCAAAATCTAAGTTAGAAAACAACAAAAAAAACTCGAAAATGTTTTTTAAAATATTACTATTAGTAATTGTCTTTACAACAGCTCATTCACATTTGATCGAAAGTCCTCTAGGTGAAGAGGATGTATGCAATTTTCAAGATCGCAGGCTAGCAGAGTCGGTCAGACTCGTTAGATCAAAATACAATTGTCGAGTCTACTATGTATGTGCCTTTTACAAGCAGTATTCTCTTATTTGTGCCGAAGGTCTTTACTTCGACCAAGATTCAAATTCTTGTAATTATCAAGAAATAGTAAAATGCAAATTAGCTTCGGATGACTTGACATTGCAAGAAAATTCAATTTACCAACTTGAAAAAAATCAAGATTCTTTGAATCAAAGCAATCAAACCGAAATCGAATTGCCCGATTTTTATTTTAATCAAACTAATTTTGTAGCCAACGAAACGGACGATATTTATTCAACAACAAATTTTAATGAAATGATGAATAATTTGACTGATGTGGACTTTATAAATGAAACAAATTTGACGTCAATTGAATCAGAAAAAATCAATACAACTCCATTACAAACAACATCCACTTCTATCATTCAAACTCAAACACTTGCTGATTTAAATAACTGGTGGCATGGTCCAAGTGACTGCATTCAAGGATTTAAACATAGAATAGCTCATAAAAATAATTGTGCATTATATTATGAATGTACTGAAAAAGGTGACAAAATCATTAAATCATGTCCATATCCTTTACAGTATGACGAAATGCTTAATGAATGCAGATTTTATGATTTGATTGAATGTGGCACTAGAAAACAAGCCAAAGATTTATGTAATATTTACAAAAAAATATAAAATATTATTTTGATTTAAAAAAATATAAATCTTAGGTGATTATCAAACAAATACTTCAATTCCAAGTTCAATTCCTTGCAATAGATATCCAAGCTGTAAGGGTTTAAGTGATGGCCTTTATCCATCAAATGATTGCAAACATTACTTTCAATGTAAAGATGAAAGAACACTAAGGATTTACAGTTGCCCTAGGGACAAAAAAACAGGCACTCAATTAAAGTTTAATTATCTAACAAAAAGATGTGATTTTCTCGAAAATGTGTCTTTCAACTGCGGAGGATCTGCTATTCCGATAGATATATACAGTAATCTTGTTCATGATATGATAAGTATTATATATAAATTTTATTAAAATTAAGCAAACAAAATGGCATGCCCAAGTAAACAGAAAATGGAAGATGAACAGCTTAGTTTGGAGATTCGTGATGTTTATTTTTCTCATCCAAGTGAATGTCATTTGTATGTTACATGCGATAATCAAGGAAATATGTCAATTTTAGAATGTTTTAATGGTACTCATTTTTCACCGCATTATCAAAGCTGTGTTCATCCATCAGTTGTCAACTGTAAAAAATTTCCAATGGTCAAAGTTCAAAAAATATTTTCTTTAAAGAAACTCTTTGTTGAACCGAAAATAAAATTGGGATTTATTAATAAAACATCTGAAATGTTGTTTTACACAGGGCCAGTTCTAACAACACCATCAGTCAAACTAAATACTACTATAGATATGGAATCAAGCAATAATTCTAATTCAACTTTATTCTAATTTTTTTTCAATTTTCTTTTAATTTTCTTACAATTGCTGTTAAACAGCATATTCAATTCTCAACTAGAAAAAATTCAAATTATTTAATAAAACATAAATTAAATGTGTTTTTTTTAATTATTCAAATTTTAGAGAATATTTTTTTGCTTAGAAAATAGTTAAGCAAAAGAGGATGTTGTATTTAGGGATTTTCGGTCCCCAAATTTAAGAAATCGTAATTAAAAAATCAATAGCTCATTTTGAAGCTTTTCTTACCTGAATTAAAAAAACTATAGATTGGCGTCATGCTGATCTTTATCTTGAAAGAAGACTCTTAAACGTCCAACTTAAACTAAATGATATGATAAAATAAATGAAAATACTTGAGTATGGAAATTTTTTTAAATAAATTTTTCATTAAATAATCATTTTTCGACCAATCAGTAGTAAAAATTGGGGAGTATATAGTAGAATAAAAATGATCAAATACAAGGGACTAATTAGACCAGTTTTCGACTATGTTCCTTTTGCTACATTAGTCATGTCCAAGAAAAATCAAAATTTGTTAGGTATACAACGAAAAGCCATAAAATACTCCTACAACAAACCTAGAGACACCAAAACAATTGAAATTTATAAGTTAGTAAATCTTGAACTAGCCATGATTCTAATTCAATAAGATATACAATCTAGCACAAAACATTAATGAGGGTGTCCTATACAAAATCAGAGCCATTTTTTGGTTTCAAGAACAGTAAAGAAATGTCAAGTAGCAGATATTTCAAACTGGGCCCGGACAACAGTCTCTTCCTAGATATGGAAAAATATATCAATGAAAAATTCGATACAAATTCAAATGAAGTTATAAGAAAACAATGATGGGCTAAAAGAGATTATTATCTTAAGAGATTATAAGTCCAATGTCACTAAACTTTATTAAGTCAAGTCAATTTTTGACTAACTAAGCAAATCTTGTCTTTTGTATGTTGAATTATATCCTTCAAAACCAATTAAGCATTAAGTTTAGACATTAATTTTTAAAGTGAAATCAATTATTTTCGTGAAAGAGGCATGGCTAGATAATTTTTTGCTCATTTTAAAAGCTGAAAAAAAACTTGAAAAAAATTATCTTTTATTCATATTTTGATATTTTAATTAAATAAAGATGTCATTTTTGAAGATACCAGTCATTTAAAATTGACTGGCATGTACGGCTGCCTCTAGGAATGAAAATTTTTTTGTTGACAGAATAGTTTGTGTTCTAGCTACTGATTGAAATAAATGGAGTTCTGTACAATTATTACAACATATAACAGAATTTTTATGACTACAAATTGATTTTGGCAAATCAATATAAATAGATTGAGATTCTTCAGATTTGCTTCTTTTAAAAAAATTTTAACTTTATCTGAGATCTTATTCTTAATCAGCAGAAAATTCATTTTCCCAAATGTCTTCTATAATTGTTTCCTGGGTGTTTAAAAAACAAGGACTTGATGTTTCAACTAGAAGTTAATCAGGAACAATTGTAGAAGATTTATATTCATTATTTTTATTTGTTTTAATTTTGACAAAAAAAATACTTTATTACAGCAATAATTACAAATCAGGTCATTTTTGGATAAGATAACTTTAGATTTGAATAAATTGGCGATTTCATTTAATGAAAATCAAAAATAACGATTGCGAGACAACTCTTCAAATCTAACTTGATTGCATTTTAGACATTTTTTTGAGAGTCTTTCATTAGTTTTTCACATTTTTAAGCTTGAGTTGTTTTGTATTTTTTCAAATTTTTAAGAAATTAAAAAAAATTCTAATTTGTATTTTTAACTACAATCACATAATTATCTTAAGAGTTTTTCAATTTTTTTAATTTCTAACATTAGCTTGGTTTACTTTTAGAAAATTAAAAAAATTCATTTTGAAAATAATGCCACCAGTTTAAAATGAGAGCGAAGTTTACATATTTTTCTAACATCTATTTAATAATAATAATAATAGTTAATATTCTACGGTCAAGTTTAGTTTAACTAAACTGACAAAGCAGGAAGACTAACATAATCCCACTATAGCAGACTTTTCGTTTTTTTTGTCTCTACCGACATTGT
>PJRA01000272.1:1394298-1424109 GCA_016987375.1 Brachionus koreanus
TCTTGACTCATAGTTCAAACTTCTTATTTGTGGAACAAGTTTCTTTGCTCTTCTTTGTACTTGTTCAAGTCTAAATATATCCTTCTTCAAATATGAATTCCAGGCAGGTGCACAGTATTCTAGATGCCGTCTAACATATGTTTTATAAAGTTGCAAAAACGATTGAGCATCCCAATACACGAACGTTTTCTTGAGCATACCAATCATGTTGTTAGCTTTTTAAACGCAAATGTCAATTTGATTATTCCATTTGAGTTTATTGTTCACCATTACACCAACATCGGGCTCAGGAGTAGTCTCAGCTAATTCAACTCTCAAATCATTAGCATTTAACATTGAGATTTTTTGCTTAGCAATCTTTGAGTTGCCAATACATCCTTCTTTTAAATCCTATAAATTACAAGTTAATCATAAAATAATTCAAAACTTGATACAAATGTGGAGACAATCAGGAGTTGGTTATAACTCACTTAGAAAAACTAATAAATTAAGAATCAAACATCTAAATACAGTCGTCGAGACCCAATTTAACAAAAAGCTCTTTAAACAATTTAACTAATTTAACATATTACGATATAACTAGCAATACAAAAAGAAATAAAAACTATCTAACGAAAAATTGATAAAATTAGCTTACTTTAAAAGACTGCTTAATCGTTTTAATTGATTTTTTTTAGCTTTTTTTTTAATCTGAAGAGCATTAGCTATGTACATACAACAAATAAATAAAAAATAAATATTTTGTCAAATATAATTGATAAAATTAAAAAGATAAACAACGAGTAATTATGTATTTATTTTTTTATTTATTTAATGTTCAGAAAATTAATTTTATAAATTAAAATAATAATAAAACAAAATTTAAAAAAAAAACATTTATAATTTGTTTATTTACATTTACATTTAAAAAATTTAATATGTGTAAAAACTCTGTAATTGTGCGAAATAGATTTTGCATTAGAAAATTATTATAATTAAATTGCAGAGTCTTTGCACAGAGTAAATTTTGGTGATACATATCTTATACTGTATGTTGCAAAAGTTCAGAAATTTTATTAAGTAAACTAGATAATTATTTTTACTCATATAATAGGCGGGAAAAATTTTTATTTGTCATCAATCGAAAATCATAAAAGCTAAAAATAAAATTATCCGAAAAAAAAAATTCCAGAAAAAACTCCTTTTGGCATTGATTCCAACTAATTTTTGTACGTACTCAGTCCGAATCTTTAACCATTCTTAAAGCTATTGTATTAAACCTCTTTTAAATGCTCAATTGAGGTAACTTTAGGAGGAGTTTAATGATAAGAGATTGTTTTTTAAGGTGTTGATGTAGACAAATTGATAAATTTTTTCTGTATAAATGTTACATATACAAGTGCCTTTGTAAGAAATGCATTTCTAAATACCTGCTGAACCTCCACCGATTTGTAGCCTTGGTATACAGAAGCACTATACCATTTTTAATAATTGAACTGTCAGCTTAAAGAACATCCAAGTTTATCATATGTTTTTTTCATTAATTAATTTTCCGTTAAGTTTTTATTAGTTTTTATTGGTAATATTAGGCTTCAAGCTTTACGGAAATAAATTGTTAAAACTTAATTTAATAATAATTATTCTTGAGATATTTAGTTCGCATACGACAATCTTTTGATTTTTTACCCGAATTTTATCAAAAAAAAACACAAAAAATAAAATAATGCATAAAAATTAAGAAAAAATACTTTTTTGTTAATGTGACACTAATCTTTTTATTTTTTAAACATTTATTTGGACAAGGCCAGTAACGTTTTTTCTTCATTCGCCACATTGATCACATGATTCTTTTTCTTTGTCACTTATCTTTATTTTTATTAATCAAATTTTATATTTTAGTAACCAGTAAACAAAAAAATAAAAACTAGTTTTATTCAATATTTATTTAATGAAGAGAAATTTTCAAACTAAAATTATTATCTATGTTAACAAAAAAATAAAATTTTATCAAGCTAGTTTTTATCTTTATTGAATAATTTATTTGTGAAAAATATTAAGTAATTTGAGAATTCGAAAAATTAAGTAAATAAATAATCTTCTCTTGTTTGATTTAAAGTTCAATTTTGAAAAGGAGAGCAATAATAAAATTACATTAAAATCTAGTGAACTAATGAAACGAAATTGAATCTTCTAAAAAAGAAGCATACAATAAGTTATTCTTAAATAAGTTATAATGATGATATAACACGGATTTATGCTATTTAATACCTAAATTTCTAAAAAAACTTTAGGAATGTTTAATTTCTCTATAAATCAAAGGATCTAATTTATTTTAATTTTTTGTTTTGTCTTAATTCAGGCTAAAATTATTGCATCATTAATAAAAATTTGACAATTGATCTTGTTTAGATCCATGTCTAAATTTTTAAACGTCAAAATATAATCAATAATTTGATTTTAAAGAAATATCTCAAAATCATCAGCAATAATTTTTGTAAAAATCTTTCTATCCACACATTCAAAGCTATTTTTTGGACAAATTAATTTATTAGTTTTTATTGAGTTGATAGATAAAAAAGCTAAAAAATTTAAATTTTATTGTAAATTGACTGAAGTAAAATTTTTCAAAACCAAGTCAACAAATTTAACGTAGTAAAGAAAATAAATTTTTAAATGAAATTTTTTTTTGGAATATTTTAGGTAAAGGAATTTCAAGCATAGTTAGAAGCTTGATATAAAATAGATGATATAAAAAAATATTTTTCTTATTTTCCTAAATTATTTCAGGCTTCTGACTAAACTCAATATTCCCTATTTTATAATTCTAAATGCTGACATTAAAAAATTAGGAAACTCTTCAATTTTAATCAGGTAGAAACATCTAAAAACTGATCTTAAACGTGACCTTTAAATTAGAAAATGGATTAAAATTCAAATATTAAATTCTTAATGATTTAAGCCTTTTTAAATTGAAAATAGCTAATATCAGCAAAAATTGGGAATCGTAATTAAGATTTATTTTAATTATTAAAATCCATAATCTTTTATTTTTATGAAAGTTAATTTATAATTTTTGTGATGATATTTTTTTAAGATTTTTACTTCATAGTTTTTTTAACGATCTAAAACAGATACAAATATCACTGAAATGAATCTCTTAATTACTTTCTGAATTCTATTAAAGAAATAATAAATAAAAAAATTGCGTTCTAAGTCACATGTGCATTAAATTAAAGTTTTTCACTTATAGATTCGATTGCTTAAGTTGGCTTGATTCATTTTAATTTACTTAATTAAATAGCATGTATAGAAAAAAAGTGTATAATCATTTAGAGTAAAATTTTATCAAGTTTAAATTAAATTAAATAAATCTATCTAAAAAACGCTTTGAAACAATTAAGAGTAGCATCAATTTAGTAGGAATTAAGTCATTAAATTCAAAAAGTTGACCAGAGTCAATATTCAGTTTTTTTTATTCATTTTATTGAATTTGAGGAATTTAGCCATAGGACTGTCCCGAACCGCTTTGTGCCTTCTTTTCAGTCTCCATCCCAAAAAAAAATTTTATAAAAGAAATTGTTGAAAATAGAGCTGAAAAATTGCTCTAATTTCAGCGTAATTTAAAAATAAAAAATTTCATATCAATAATCACAAAAAAAGACTAATTTAATTGAAATAAAAATCAAATGGAGTTTTCTTTGTGTCAATTTTCGGTTAAATCTTGTATTTTTTAAAAGTTTTTGTATTATTCCAAATAAAAGTTGCAGGAATATATATTTAGTACTGAGTACCATCAGTGATGGCCACTGTACCGCCAAAAAATGGTACCTAATACCTTAATTAGCTTCAATAAATTTAACTATAATAAGTCAATATAAGGAATGGAATCTAAAAAAAATCATGAAAATAAAATTAGATCTAAATTTCATTCTTAATCGCAGTCAAAAAATAATTTTTTTTTATTTTTTTGTTTGAATGATTGAAAAATCAATTTAAAAATTTTTGTAAAAATTTACAAAAATTTTTTGTTAGCCTTGTATAAAATTCAAATTTTAGTGCATCGAGTAAGCTTCTTAGCTTTACACATTGCTAAAAAGAAATAAGAAACCAAAAATGAGACTTATTAGAGACAATACACAAAAAAATCCGAATTTTTCTATTTCAGTATTTAAGGCCAAAATTAATGATTTCTTGAATAAGATTTATTTAATTAATTTATAATTTTTTTGATGATATTTTTTTAAGATTATTTGAAATTTTTAAAATTTGTCAATCCATTGAAAAATGAATTTAATGAAAAATTAAAATTTTTTTAAATTTTTACTCTAAGATTCTTTATTTAATTTTTAAAAAATGAGACCAAATATTATTTTTTTAAATTAAAAATTTTGATTTTTATTGTTTTAATTGATATTGAAATTGTCTGTATTTTCTAAAATTATGTCATGAATTAAATGCAAAAATTTTTCGAATTTAAGTAAGTCTTGATTTGGAAATTTAAATTTAGTGATGCATTTTAAGCAGCTTTTTTATCTGAGAATGAAATCACGACCAATTCTGATTAAAAAGCATTTATATTTGTACAATATTAAATCTTTTAAATTGAATTCTATTTTATATATGATAATTTCCAAGGCAGTTTAATATTTACTCTCATAGCACAATCTCAATCAATATTATTCTTTAAAAAGTATGCAAGGTATTATGGATTAGTTAAATAATGCTAATCTGGTTGAAATTCTTGTATATTATATACGATATTCTTTTGGTTTTTAAATCATGCAAAAAGTGTTTTCTTATAAAAAGAAAACTTTACGTTTTATTCAAATAATTAAAAAATTTAAAAATTTAAAATAAATTTTTCAGGATTATAAAATAGAAGTTCAATAATCAAAATTTAATTGATAATCGATAAAAAAATAATTAGATAATATGAAATTTTTAATTTTCGTAATGAAAAAAATTTAATATAATTTTTAAGTGGTTTAAATTTAATTTCATAGACTTAAGATTTTCCCTCACGTTGTTTAACCGGTTTAAATCAAGGAATTATTTGATAATTTTTTAATCATTTTTAATAATAAAGATGGATTTCTATAAAAATAGTGTAGGGAGAAAAAAAATACTTCGATTTTTTAAAACCAATCTTAATGAAAATTTAATTTATGTTGTAACAAGTTTTCGAAGCTCATTCTCTCGAGCTGCAGACTTGAATAAAAATCGCTAGAAACTATTTAACTTGTGTAAATATTTGAGTTTGCTTAGCAAAAGAAAAATAAATGTCCTGACTTGAAAGAAACAAGTATATTATATAAAAGATAAATAGAATTAATATTTAATAATTTTTTTTTCCGAGAAACAACTGTGCAAGATACTAATTTTCTCTTAAAACTTTTCATAAACAAATTTTTTTCTGAATTAATGAGAACCAAAAAAAGTAAGTGGCAATTCAAATATTTTTTATAAAGCAATTATTTTCCCTGTTTTTCTTAGATGTTTAACAGTTTTAATTTTAAATCATTTAGTGTAATTACTTTATATTATAATTTGTTTAAATGAGTCTTTTAACAAATCATCCGAATAATATCTAATCTAACAAAGATTTTGGTAAAACGCTTCGGGTTAATTGAGTCAAATCGATTATTTTTGAGCCTTTTTGTTTGAAAAACAGTCAATTGTTCTAGATATTAAAGTTTCATTTAATAAAACTTCAATATTTTACTAAGCTTAGTTAAGAATATCAATGAAAAAGAATAATTCAATTTATTAAAGTCTACTCATTGTTCTTATTTCGATTTGTTTCGAGTGTATCAATGATGCGCAATTATTTTATAAGAGACAACTTAGCTATTGTAAAATTTAATGAAATTGAATAAGTTTGAAATAGTTTTCAATTCTCAAGGGAATTTCCAGATTTAATTAAATAATTTTTTTGTAAATATTGAAATATATTTTATTTATAAGTTTAAATCTTTCGAATAACAGCGAACATTTTTTGAATAAAGCTAAAAATTTTTTGGCCCTTGAAAAATTAATGAACAGAGAAAATCTAAGGACAAAAATAAATTTTGTCTTTTTTATTAATAGTTTTGCATAATCTCGTTGAAACTCATGAAATAGATTTTAATCAGTTTTCGATCTAATAAATATAGATAGCATACTTTTTAAAGATCTCTTTAAAAAAATGCTTGAAATATCTTATCACATGAATCCAATATTTTTTTATTTAAAAATAAATAGAGATTATTTCCATGATATTTTAGGAAAAGATATATCACAATATTCGGAAAATTATTAAAAACATTCAAAAAAGATAAGTATTTTAATTAACATTTTTTTTAAACAAATTGCCATCATCTATAAATATCATTAATTTGAAATTAAGAAATTTACATGCCATTTTAGATATTTTTTTACTATTTTCAATTAACCATTGTTTGCCAAGTTCAATATTGAAAAACTTGTAGTAATATTTAAAAAATCTAATTTTTAGAAAATTCAAAGAGGCAAATTTCTGCTTATTTTCGATTTTTTTTAATTAAGAAATTTTGTTCTAACGTTCAAATATTGTGAATTTTAACAAAATCTCTGATTTTTCTTCAACTTTGTTCGAAGAAAAAAATTTATATGTTCCATTGTAGCTTTAAATTAATTATTGATTAGTAAAATGATATTTTTGTTTTTATTAAAATATTAATAAATTATTGAAAAAAAATTTTAAAATTAGAAAAATAAAATTTCATTTATAAAGCTAAAAAGTTAAATTTTTTAGTTTCCAAAAAAAAATAAAGATATTATTAATTAGTTATTATGCTATAAATTAACACTTGAGCTTAAACTATTTATTTTTATTCTTTATTAAAAATAAAATGATTTTAGTATTTTTCAATAAGTATGGTATCTTTGAAAAAAAATGAGTTAACCCCAGCTTTCTATAAATGCAAAACTCAATTGTTTATTTTTTGTTCGTGTTCTTTGATTCTTTTATGTTTATAAATATTTTAATCAGTAAATATCTAATCACTTTTACAATAAATTGTGTAAGATTTGCTTTTATTTTGAATATTTGTTTGTTTTTAGTTTACTATATTTTTTGATTTTTGAGACCGACTGTGCTAAAAAAATCTGAAGTTTTTGCATTTGAATAATTAGCTTTATCAATAATTTTAGTCTTTTCAAAAGTTTGGTTCACGGAAATTAAATTAAGCTAAGCATAAACAGGCTTTCAAAAATTAAGCCTGAAAGTCCGATATAATCCAGACCACAAGGATTGTTGTTCTTTCAAAGGTCTAAAAGAATCCTTTGTCTACTTTATTTTTAAATAACAGTTAATCACATCGAAGCAATCTATTTTAAAACAATTTTTTAAAAAGAAAATTGACTTTACATGAAAATATTTGACAAATTATTTAAATTAAAATTAAGTTTTTTTTCAAATTTTAATGAAAAATCTAAGAGTAAATACGCCAAAAATTAAAGGGAAAAAAATTTAAAAATTTTTGATGCGAAAATTTTTATTATTTTTTGGCATCATAGACAGCGTTGATTTAACCACCAAAATTGGTTAGTAATTGGTTATGCTGATAACTATTTTAAAACATTTTGTAATACTTTTCTCTATTAATATTTATCGTTAAATTATATTATGAATTTAAAAATGAAGCTTTATTTTAGAATATTTGTAGGTAGATGCGAAACAATTTTTCTTTGTTGTGTTGACATTTTGTCCGATTGTTGACGTAAGTTTTTTTTTTGTGTGCCAAAAATTTATAATAAAATTTTAAACTATTTTTTTCACAATAATATTCATTTTGATAAATAATTTTTTTAAAAAGATTTTAATAATTTAATATTCTGTATCAAATCTTGATAATGCATTTAGTTTCTTTTTTGTAACCTCTTGTTATAACATCAAATGATAATGAATCTTTAATTATGTTAGTGTCACTAGGTCACAAATCATCTTTTTAGTTCCATTTCAAGGGTTCTAATATTTGAACCTTGATGTTTTAGTTAGCTTGTTTTTCACAAGCGCTATTTCAATAATAAAAACCATTTTTTTGAATTAAAACACATTAAAAAAATTCAAAAATAATAAATTACAATTATATTAAATTCAGCTATAGTATAATTGGTATCGCTTTTTTACATCGGACTATAGTTGCATTAAAATAATTAGCAAAATTATTTAAACTTTTACAAAATATATTAAAAAAAATAATTAATTTACATCTATGTTAATTTATTTTCTTTTGCTATTAATTTAAGTATGTGTTATATCAGATAGAAAGAAAAGCAAGGCTACTTAAGGTTTTATCAACATTTAATCTGCTCTAGGTCCTATTATTATTACTTTTACTATAATCATGTGACCATATTCATTATTATTTCCTAATTACAAAAATCCATTTAATTTTCTCATTTTAACCAAATTTTAAATGTGAAAAATTTTATTTTTAATAAAATACAATAAAAATAATTGGTATCATTTTTTTAATTTTTTTTCAATAGAGTATTTTTTGTTAATGAATGAATTTGATTGATAGTGCTAAATCTTAGATGAATTTTCCAATTTTTTTCTCAAACTCCGAGTAATTAAAAAAAATTTACAATGAAAAAAATAACATCTTCTAAAATCTGATTTTCGAATTATTTAATTGAAAAATCGATTAGGTACTGTTCTTTATCAAATCATCATAATTTTGCAGCTTTCATTCTGCTTAATTACTTTTATTTTTCTAAAAGCGGATTGCATGAGATAAAAAAATATAAAAATGAAGTTAAATCAGAGATCTTATCTTATTTCAATATACCATCTAGAACTTGTGTCTTGACCTGAGTTCTTCAAGATTTATGAGGTATAGTGTTATCTTGAGGAAGTAAACCTATCTTTCAGCTTACCTTGAAATGAAGCATACATTCATAATTGATCAGAATGAAAGTGCATTTTTAACGCGAGCCTCTTCAACTAGCTCAAAGTGCATTACTCCTTGGAAATTCCAACAAATATTTTTTATCAAAACGGTTTATTTTCACGACAGCCTGGGTTGGTTTGTTCCAAGCATTTATTTCTGTTAGCATAATTTCGAAAATAGATCCAATTCTCATCACAAGATCACATTGATCTGTCTGAAAAACCGTTAATCTAGAGAATTTTTAAAAGCAGTTTCCAATAAATTTCAATGGGTCGTTGATGAAGAATATCTCAACAATTTCTGTAAGATGTGTTAAATGTTGTGATTTGTAAGAACATTTTATAATTGAGTTCTGATCGAAAATATCTAGATGACCCATTCTTTTCTAGAAGATTCGTATCACCACAATTAAATTTTTAAACTTCTTACATTAAGCACTTTTTTACCTTTCACTAGACATATTTTACGAGTTACTTCTTTTGATGAAAGGCTTTTTTTTCAATAGTGACCAATAGAGCCAATATTTTAAAATTTTCATTTAAAGTTTTTATCTTATAATATTTAGAATTTAGTAAACAACGAGTAAAGCATACAATTTTGAAGAGGATTCATGTTTTTATTTCAAACTATAATATGACATTAAGTTTTAGAATTACTAAGATACTAATATCAAAAATATCCAGCTCTTTAAAAAAGCAAACTTAAAATTTTGAGACTCAACATTATATTTAAATTATTAACTAATTTGTACAAAAAATAATTGTTCAAAATTAAAAAAAATATATATATTTTTTTAATTCTTATAATTTAATTTTTTTATGTTCTTTTCAAATAAAACTTATGAAATTAAATTAACTTGGCAGTACTAATTAAATAAAGATTGAATTAAAAGTTTATGCATGTTGCCGAATAGAGTTACTAAAAAAATTATTCTCATATCAAAGAATCGTTGATTTAATTTTAATAATAAGTGTAAATTAATTTATTGGATTTGCATATAAATTTTATTTTTTGGAACCAAATTTAACTTAATTTCAGATAAAAATATAATTCAATTAGAAAATTCGATTTCAATGTTTGGAACGATTTTCTGGCCTAAACTAGGAAAATTTTCTCTTTTTTTTAAATTACTATGTTAACTATTTTTTTTTGGTTTATTGAAAAATATTGCATAATCAAATTATCATATTACTCCTAAAATACAGTTTGAAAAACTTTTAAATTATTTTGTGATGAATAAACTTTAAAAAAAAAAAGCTCGAAACTGATTGAGCATGTTTAACAATCCTTAAATCCGTTTTTAAAGGCAATTTATTACTTTTTCAGCAAATTTTTTTAATCATTTAACTAGAAAATTAAAGACCCGTTTTCTTATACTGTGTTCAGTTCTTATAAACATTTCTCAAAACATCAACAAAATTTCTTGCAATTAAGAAAAGCTGATAATCTATGGTTCAAAGATATTTTTTTTTCACTCAGAACGGGTATCAATTAATTAAAGGGATATTTATAATTCTTAACTATTTCTCTACCATGAATATTAATGTTCTGTAAAAATGAAATTAATATACCTTTATGCATATTACTCAAGTAAATTTGTTTTCAAGTATCATCCAATTTAAAAATTAAATATTTAGACACTATCTTTTTTTAATCGATTCAAATAAATTTAATGCGTTTTTGAAAATAATTGAATTTTAGAACCATAATATCAAGAATTCTTTGAATTTTTTAGCTAACTTAGACCTTATTTTTTTGTTTTAATTTCGAAAAATATTGAATAACAAGATCTCAAATTTTTGATTAATTTTTGAAAATTTTTATGCATAGTTTAGTTCAAGAAAGTTTTCTGATTGAAGCTAATGTTTCATGATAAGATTTTAATTAGAAGTTTAATTAAGATTTTTAATAATTATATGAATTACTTAGAAATTTATTTTAACTGATTAAAGAAAATAAAAAAAAATAGAAATACCTAAATAAATGCAAAAGTGATTATTAAAATAAATATATATTAAGTTTTATAATTATTTTAAAATTTTTTCCTATAGGCCGAATAAAGGTGTAATAAAAATATCGTCTAATTTTTGTTTCATATTTTTATTGTTATGTAACCTATTTACAACCAAAGATTAAATAACAGTAAGACTTGGAAAAAATTAACCAAGTAATCATTTTGGTCAATTTTTAATTTATTCGTGTTGCTTAAATATTTAAAATTTTAAATTTTAGAACTGATATTTCATGTAATTGCGTATTTAAAATTTTTAATTATTTAGAATTTCTAAATAAATTTTAAACTGATAAGAAAGTGATTTATAAGAAAGTTAATATTTTGTGACTATCTAATCTTTAAATAAGTTAATTAACATTAAAATAAAATGATGTGAATTTTTTATATAATTAATTGAACTTATCAGAAATTTTATTTTTCTTCTGCTTTTTAATTTCATCATTGTTTACAATTAAAAATCTAATTACACTAAACATTGAAAATTTTTAAAAATAGAATTGTTTAAAAAATATTTTTGTTAAAAATATTGTTCATTTGATTTTGATTGATTCTGAAATTAGTAAATAAATTTTATAAATTGCTCATTTATTGAAACAGATCTTCTTTGATCTTAAAAAAAAATTATCTTAGTTTTTACAAGCACTGTATGACATCAGCATCATCAATTTTAAGCTTCGTCACTTTTTCAATGTCTTTAAGCGATTTGTAGCGAAGATAATATTCTTTTAAGATGAGAAACAAATCCGAAAAAAGGATAAACTTTTTAGCTTGAAAATAAAATAAAATCTTGAATTTATGATAAAGTTAGCTAATTGTTTTAATATGTATTTAGTTAAGCCAATTTTTTGCTTAATTAGACAATTTTTGAGTCTGTCGTACTCTTTCAATGTTGATTTTCCGATATGGCAAAATTCTACAAAAAAGATTTTTCCTACTGATTTTCAGGATTAAAATTGGTTCGCCAAGTTCTACCAAATTCTTTACAATCATTATGCAGATTTGTATGCTTGTCTCAGTTGAATTCAAAATTACTAAATCTTCAAAATAGCATAGTAAAAGAGTGTTTATTTTACATTAAAAAATTGAAATCAATTCAGTTTAAGATTAGATGGTTTATGTAGAAGCAAAAATTTTTTAAATTTTGCCATTGAACTAGCTACAGTAAATATTTAAATTATTTTTATTTAATAAATTAATGATTAAAGTAATTTAAAAATTTTCATTTTATAAATTTATAACACAAAATTAAATTTCGAATCAGCATCAAATTTTTTTTCCCTGATTTCTTATTTAAAGAGTAAATTATAATAAAAGATAAAGTTATAATTTAATATTTATTTAAGACAATTTAGATTAAGAAATAAAAAAAAACAAAACTCCCATGAAATTTCGAATGAGACACCTTATAAAAAATTTGCTTCCATTCAAAAGTAAAAAAGTTTCTAAATAAAGTAACAACTCATAGCTAAAATCAATCAAACATTTTGATTGTGTTATATAATAAAGAATATTGTTGTAATAGTTAACAATTGATCCTTAAAGTATTTGGGTATTTTGGAAATAAAATAAACATTAAATAAGCTTTTTAGTTTTTTAATTACCACCAAGTCAATAAATATTTTACGTTTAATTTTTAAAATAAAGCATATTTATCAAAAAAATCTACCTGTCAATGGAATCTATGAAAATCTATAAATTTAACCAGAAAAAATTTAACACACATAATTAATAGCACAAACTATTTGACATGAACCATATTATTAAAGCAACAGCATAGACGTTTAATTCCCAGAGCTAATTTGAATTACTTGAATAATTTTCTAATTTATTTTAAATAAATTCATTTTTGTATCATCAGAAAATTTTTTAAAACAGATAAAATTAAAAAATGAGATGCTAACAAATTTATTCGACTATGTTGTTTCACAACAAGGCTTGCTACACACAAACTAAGTTAATTTCTTATCTGTTTTCAATAATAATTACATGTTCAGCTCTACCTACTGAAGCCATAATTGAATCAATTTATTTATATAAGAATAGTACAACGAAATACTTGGATAGTTCAAAGCTCGAATTTTGTAAACAATGTGATATATTTCTTGGTGGTTTATTTCCTATACATGGACCTAAATACGCTCGTCATTCGAAAAAAAACCCTGATGATGCATTTAGCAAATATTCTGAATCTCTTAACTATGTTTCGACTACGCCAACAATATCCGTTGAAAATTTTATGCACAGTGAGTTTATCTGTGGAGAGATTAAAAAAGAACGTGGTATTCAGCGTTTGGAAGCCATGCTATTTGCAATTGATCTAATTAATAATAGTACAAATCTTTTACCAAATTTAAAGCTAGGCGCTCGTATTTTTGACACTTGTGACCGTGACACAATTGCCATGGAGAAATCTCTTAATTTTGTAAGCGACTACTTTTTGTTGAAAGAGGAAAATATTGTAGATGATTTTACTTGTATGAGCAACAATCCAAGCATGATAGATTTTGCAGACAATTTTAAGCCAATAAAGAACAAGGACGCAATACACAAGAGAAAAGTTGTTGGTGTAATCGGAGCAGCGAGTAGCAGTGTATCGATTCAGGTGGCAAATTTGCTAAGATTATTTCAGGTAGGTTAAAGTGCAAGGAAAAAGAAGTTGTATAATGAAGCTATTTAATTTTTAGGTTCCCCAAATAAGTTACGCATCTACAAGTCCTGAGCTAAGTAATAAGGAAAGATTTCCATTTTTTTCTCGGGTATTGCCTTCAGACACATTACAAGCAGAAGCAATGGCTAATTTGGTTCATTCGTTAAATTGGAACTATATAGCAACTTTAAACGAGGAAGGAAATCTTGGTGGAATCGACTCATTTATTTCAAATGCCAAATCTAAAAGTTCTCTATCGAAATATCAAATTAAAAATTTTTCAAATTATTTCATTCTAATTTTAAGATATATGCATTTCGGGATCATATACTTTATCTCAAACAGCTTCTGAAGACGATGTAAAAGCTATTCTTATTGAAATGTATGAGCAAAAAAATGCTAGAGGAGTTATTGTTTTTCTTCAAGATCACAATGTGAGGTATAAAAATTTTAAAATTTTTATTTTAAATTTTGTCCTTATTTTCTTTTATCACCGTAAAATAGAGCATTTAAAAAAAATTATTTATTTCATAAAACCAATAAGTCACACTAATGATTCTCGTTTTAAAAACGAAAAATTTGATCAATATCAGATAAAAACCAAAGCCAGTTAATTGACCCACATGATTAGAAACAGGCTGGGAAAATTAATTGTCATAAATTCAGAATTTTATCCTGAACAATTTGAATAAATGAATATCCTTCTTTGGTAAACTGAAAGCTACTCAAGATAACGCTAGACCGCATAGAGCTAGAAGACCATTGCTGCTTGAGCGTATCTTGATGTTTCGGACATGGTTCTGATATTCTAGGTTCCGATTCTACATCTGTGTTTGGCAGTAAATACCCACTTTTCTACTTGTAACCTCCACGAAGGTTTTCAGTCTCAAGCATCATGACTGGCGTTGTTTTGTCCTTTTGGATGTTACCACTACTCCATTGATTTCCTCTCTTCTTTCCTGACGTATACAGCTAGAAGAACAATGGGAAAAATAAAAAAGCTTGAAGGGATCAAACTTCTTTCTCATTAAGCATGTAGCCCAGATCTTTTTCCTTTTAAATATCATATTTTTCGCTAAATGGCTCATTTAACGACATTTAACTTAGATAAAATTGAAGAAGGGTATCGTGAGTTTTTTGGTTCCAAAGGCTATCAATGGTACTAGAAAAGAATCGAATTTCTTGTTGAAAGATGGCTAAAAACTTTATAATATTATCGTTTATCCTTTGAAAATTAGCTAACTATTGCTTTTTTTCTATTGATAAATCAAAAAAAGTGAAAAAAAATATTTTGCTTCTCCTTAATATTTAGAGTTTAATTGATAAAAATTTTATCGGCAACATGAAGTATAGTACGATTGTACTGTACGATTCCAGTACTATTCGTGATGAAAAAGCTAACGATTCAACACATACTTTTTTTATATACCTACCCTGAGAACAGCTTAAGAAAAAAATTTTAGACCCTCTTAAAATTTAAAAAAAAAAAAACAGTCTTGCTTGAATTCAAAAATATAATATAATATAAGTTAAATTTTTTTTTCCTTCAGTACGATTATGTTTTTGAATAAATTAATTAATTCTGAGAAAAAAAAATATTTTTTATTTTTTTATTATAATTACTTTGAATAGTAAAAATTTGTACGATTCAAGGGTTATCAAAAATTTGGTACAAAAAATATTGTACATTGTGTACAAACTTCTATTTTAGCAAAATAACCAATCGTACTAGTAGTTTATTAAAAAAAAGAAAAAAAACTTCAGCCTCTATATTTGAAACATGAGGGCTCATCAGAATAAAAATTTTTCATTCTACCAAAAAAAAAACTTCATGTACACTCAAAAATTTGTACATAAATTTGTACATCCGGTGTAAAAAACTCAGCCTGGAAATTAATTTCTAACCCAATAATACAATATTACAATCGTACTAAACTTCATGTTGCCAATTTTATCAATGATCTTTTGATCTTAATAAACATTTTTCTTCATTTTTCTCTGAAATAATGGTAGCATAATGGTCTATGTATTATAACTTGAGCTTGTGTATTCTTGGTGAAATTAACACAATTAAATATTAAATTAATTAACACTTGGGAATTTAAAGCTTATTTTTCAAATAACAGTAGATTTTTTTTATTTAAAAAATAGCTAAATAAAAGCTTAAAATGTTTTCTGAAAACTAAAGAGTTTTTTTAAAGGAAATTACTTAAGCTGGTTAAAGACTTGAATATGACAAGACATTTCTTATGGATTGCAAGCGACAGCTGGGGTACCAAAATAGAATCAATTCGAAATAACAATTTAGCAGCCGAAGGAGCGATTACTTTTTCACCCAAATCCTTTATAATAAAAGAATTTAGCGAATATTTCCAAAAGTTGAAACCAGGCAAGAACATCAGAAATCCATGGTTCGAAGAGTTTTGGCAAGATGAGTTTAAATGTCGCATCGAAAATCCAATATTTAAGCCAAATCGTCGCTCATCGTACAAAAAATTGTGCACCGGTCATGAAACACTTAGTTTTACTCAAGATGGTTTCATTCATTTTGTAATTGATAGTGTATTTGCGATTGCGCATGCTATTCAAGATTTAGTAGCCATTCATTGTTCCAATCTAAATTTAAAAGATTTAATTCAATGTCAGCACAAGATAATTTTTAAGGGACCAGAATTTCTCAAAGCGATTAGAAATGTAAATTTTAAATCTATCACAGGACGACAAGTCGAGTTTCTAAAAGACAAAGACAATTCAGGAGATGGTTTGGCACCTTTTGAAGTTTTTCAGTATCAAAAAGATGAAAAGGGAGAGTTCGGTTACAAAAAAATAACCGAATGGGAAAAAAATAAACCATTTGTTTTAGACAAATCAATTTTAAAATGGAATAGTGATAGTGATACGATACCGCGTTCAGTTTGTAAAGAAGAATGTGGAAATGGAGAAGTTAAACAAGGCGACCATTGTTGCTGGGTTTGTGTAAAATGTGAAGAAAATCAATATGTTGACATGAACAAGTGTATTAAATGTCCTCAAGGCTTTGGTCCTAATGAAAACAAGACTAATTGTGTTAAGTTACCAGTTGAATACATGACATTTAATAGCCCGTTTACTTTGATACCAATTATATTTTCCACCCTTGGCATAATCTTAACAACTCTAATTATTTACATTTTTATTAGGTTTATTTATTTTTTATTTAAAATCACCAATTACTTAATACATTTTTTTCAGATATAACGAAACTCCAATAATAAAAGCATCAGGAAGGGAACTTTGCTATGTTTTATTAGCTGGAATCCTTGCAAGCTATCTGGTCACATTTCCTTTAGGTAAATTTTTCATTTCAAAATACTTTAAATTATTTTTTTGGATTAATAAAACTAATCTATTTTTAAATAAAATAAACTGGTTAAATAAAATTTTAGTTTTTAGGGAATAATTAAAATATTTTCTGGATAAAGGGTTAAGCTGAAAATTCAAAATCTTCCAAAGAAATAACTTAATATTTTTTTTTTAAATTTTTCATTAAATTATTATATTAAAACGGTTTTAAAAACCGTTGTTTAAATGAAATTTTTGGTTTTAAAAAACGATCAGTTATTAAACTAAACCTGTGCTTATAATGGTTTAATAAAAAAGAATTTCATGCTTACAAAAATTCGGCAAATTGAAGTTTATGATCAAATTAAAATGATTATGCTCAGTAGTTATCATTTAAAAAATTTCTTAAAAATTTGTAAAAAAAATTATATTTGAGCATGATCATAAACTTCAATATGTCAAAAATTCTTCGAAGAAAATAATGCGGCTGGTGTAGATTATTAACTAGATACAAAAACCTTTGTGTTTTATTGAAGCTATCTCTCAGAAAACTACGGGAAAGTACTAGAAGATGAGCCCTTCACCAATAATCCTTCCCAAATAATATTCTATTTAATTAGTAATGGGAGTAACAAACTTTAAAAACTATACATCAAACTTTAAAAATCGATTTTCTAGAAATGAGGCTAAAAAAACTATTTATCAAATTCGTTTTGTCAAAAGACCAAGATGACCTGATCACAAACAACCTTCAAAACTACGCAACAAACCCAACTCATAAATTCAAAACACCTTTTGATAACTTTTTAGATTTTGAACAAGACTAAACTTTTTCTCATCTTTTATTAATCTGTAAATAAGTTTATGTAGAAAAATTTTTATTTAATTGTATTATTCATTTTTATAATCGCATGCGGGTTGAAAAGAAGGTTTTAGACCATTCTGAACTTCCCAAGGGTCACGGCCCTTAAACTATTATTTAAATAAAAAAAATAAATAAAAAATTGTAATGGGAGTAATGTCATCCGAAAGAGTTAAACTATGCAATAGAAATGACAATAATCTTTATTTTAATTGATCATGCTCAAAGAATTCAACGATTAAAATAATCTTATTTGTGTTTTTCAAAATTTAAACACAAGTTTTAGATTAAAGTAAAAATTATTTTATTTATATTTTAGTTACAAAACCAAATTTGATCTCATGCTTGCTTCTTCGTTTTGGTTTTAGCACTAGCTTGACAATTTGTTTATCAGCTCTTTTCACCAAAACAAACAGATTATCAAGAATATTCAATAATAGCATAAAACAAGTCCGACAAGCAAGCTATGTAAGTCCAAAATCTCAATTAGTCATTTGTGGATCTATTGTATCAATCCAAGTTGTAGCTATATTTGTTTGGATTTCAATCAGGTAGAAGAAAAATTTAAATTATAAGAAATTTAGGATAAAATTTTTTGTCTAGTCCACCAGGTACAAGTTTTGATTATGATGATCCAAAAAGAGTGATTCTTCAATGCAAAACTCAAAATACTCATCTAGCCATATCATTTTTGTATAATTTTTTTCTTGTTATCCTTTGTACAATATACGCGATTAAAACTCGAAAAATTCCTGAAAATTTTAACGAAGCCCGTTTCATTGGTTTCACTATGTACTCAATTTGTATTATTTGGGTCGCATTTATACCAATTTATTTTGGTACTACCGCAGCAGCTGGTACTAGTAAATCTCCAAAAAACAATTACAAAGTAAGTTTTGATTGAAACTGAATTAATATAACTAAATTTTTTATAAATTATTAAATTAGATACAACTAACAACAATGGCTATGTGCTTGAGTTTAAGTGCAACGGTGATTCTTTTTTGTCTTTTTTTGCCCAAAATTCGAGTTGTTCTTTTAAAGCCTAACAAAAATGTTCGTGCCAAATCAACATTGAATAAATCAAGCTTTAAAAGCAATACAAATTACAGAGAATCTAAAGTAGTTTTGCAATCTAAAAGTACTGGAAACTTTGAAAAATCTCTCACTGTTGCCACAGTCGCGAGCTCGAACAGTGCCACAAGCTCACCGGGTAAAAAGTTTGGACATTACATAGTTATTTTTATAGAAATTTAGTCCTTTCATTCAGACACATGAAAATATCTTTATTTAATAAGAAAACTTGATTTGAACAAAAACGTAAATTAGATTATAGTTAAATTTTAAATTTTGCTGTTAATTTGCCAAAAAGAGTAAGAAAAACGACTTGAATAGATTCTTTCTTACAAAAGTATAGCCAGTGAGTCTGGTGCTTTCCAGTTATATTACAGTTTCCAGCCATCTACTAGAATGTGTGATGGTAGAATTTGATTTTTTTAACATAGGAACTAATAGACGATCATGAGTTAGTTTATTAAATCAAAAAGATTAGTGTCAATCCCAGGGGTTTGATTGAACATAGAAAGAATTACTAAAATAAAATGAAATAAATAAATTTGATTTAAAAGTTAATATGTAAAAATTTTGTATTGTAAATCAAATTTTGGAAAAATTTTGCAAGTTTCCATAAACATTTCATTTTCATTTTCAAAGAATAAGTCGTTTTTTACTCATACACAATAGTATATAATTTCTGAAAAAGTTTCTGAAAAAACTTTGCTAGATAACATGATCCATGAAAAATAAATTAATTTACGAAAAATTATCCAAAAGTCTAAATGTTTAAATAACAAATTAAAAATAATTTTTTTTTACGTTAGAAAGCCCGAGGGGTTTTTTAGACCGATTTTATAAAAATTGAAACTTAAATATTTTTCGATAGAAATAAAATTTTATAAAATTGGTTTTAAAAACTAGGCAACTAGTTTTTGATCGTTTAAAAATTTTAATTGATTTTTAGAAAAAAAATTTATTTTATTTACATAGCAAAATTTGGAATTTTTAGCAATAATCAATAATAAAAATGTTAATGTTATTACCAAAATAAGCTTAATGTTTCAAAAATATAAAAGAGAAAGACTTTTTGAATTGAAGTATCCAATTAATTACCTAAAATAAGATATTTATTATTATTTCTAAATATTAACATGCCAATTATTTTAGTTCACTACTTCTTTTATATTATAAAGTATGAATATAATTTACTGGTAAAAAGGTTCTGAGCGTTTTGGGTGAAAGAGCTTCAATTTTATATATCGAAATTTACCTCTCATTAATTGCTGATCAAAGCAAAACTCTTAGAGTTTAGCTGCTAGTCGTGTTGAAAAGCTTAAATAATTATACAAATATCCGCTGCTTGTTTAAAAAACTCAAAAAAATAAGTCCAGAGAAATTTTTTTTTGGAATTAGTTAATTTTTGTCTATTGCTCAAGTATAAAAAAGTAAACTCTTCAGTTTAGTTTTTTGAATAAATAAAAATCGCACAATTAACTAAATGCACCGTTTTTTAAAGTACTTTGCCTGTGAATTACTTTATATTTTATTTTAATTGAATTAAATGATTAAGAAAAAAAAGCTATAGGAACATTTTTGCTAGGATTGATAGTTTAGTTGCTTGCGCTGACGCTTTAGTTCTTAATTTTCTAAGCAGACACCTCTCGGGATGCATTTTGTTTTTAGCTCTTGTTCTTTGTATTCTTTCGTCAATATGTCGTTATCTTGTGTTCGATACAATACATCATTATTTTAATGAATTAAAAAATTGTGGCTTGACGTTAAAAGTTCAACTTTATGCTGACTAAAATTTTTTTTCAGAATCAAGCTATTTTATCTGCATCAAACATTTATTAAGGAAACCGCTTAATTTTTGGTTATAATTAACACTTGAGAGATCGGCTGGTAAATAAAAAAAATTATTTTTAGTCATGTAAACAAATAAAATATTTTTTTAAAAATCAATTTAAATTTTTTAAGAATTAAAAATAAGATGTTAAGCTTTTAAAAGCTCTTTTAAATTTTTTCAATAAAAATTTTATTAAAAGGTATTCAAGTTTATTTAAACTTTTTTAAAAAGGACTTTTTTAAAAAAATCCTCGGGCTTTCTAGTTTTAAAACTGCATGTCAATTTCTCTGCCTTTTAGAGGGATGATGCCTTTATGGCGACCAAATGTATCTTACTCTTTCTTTGATTTTCGTTTGGTTTTAAATCGACCCCAGACAATCGGACTTGTATGATATGCAAGTCGATTCTAAATCAAGGATTGATTTGGAATCCTTAGTCATCAGGCTTCCATAATTTATAAAACAATACTCCTTCATCTTCCTGCATCTTCAACATTAATAGACTTTTTTCAGTCTAATATCATCATTTAGTTTCATATAAGCCATTTAAATCTACAAATAGGATCGCTCTTGCATAAAAGAGCTAAGTCATAATTATTAAATTGCTTTGTTCTGGTTTCATTTTTCTTGAATACAGTTTGAAAAAGAAACACAGTAGATATTTATGATTTCATTGATAATAGATACGATACTAAATTTTTAAAATTTATTCTATTTATATTATTTCATTAATAATTTTATTTTTAATTATTTAGGCTATAATTCAAGTAAAAAAGAAAAAAATATCAATGCTTTGAAAACAAGTGAAAATCAAATAAAAAATTCAGCCACTTCAATAAAAACAAGCAATATTTCATCAACATTTGAACACGATAATGAGACTAGCAAAGAAGAATTTAATTTAGTCGATTTAAATTGTAATCAACAATTATCTGGGAAAGAAATTGAAACTCAAAATGTGAGTGCACTAGAGCTCGGGGTTACTCATGTTGTGGACACATTAGGAAGCTTTTCGCTCAAGATCCTCAACAGTCAAATAAACGATATAAACAATAATTTGGTAAAAATTGCCGATGATAATAATAGCTTAGAATCGGACGAACTTAATTTTCCAGATTATGAATACATACTTACTTCAAGAAAAAATGATTCTCAGCATCTCAAATCAAATACAAAAACAATCGAAAAATGTGATCTTTTAAGTCAACCCAAAGAAAATGGAAAACTTACAATAGAAAACATAAAAAACAGAGATAGACCAATTGAAGCTTTACTTAATCTAAAAAAAAGCGATGTTGACCAAGTAAATAATCTGTCAGTTTCATCTGTGTCTTTACGGAGTGATACTTCACTTGGAACTGCTAAGAACGGAAAAAACAATATTAAGCATTGTAGAAAAAAAGAAGATGATTTAAATTTTGATGCCAATGATTTTCAGAGCCTTAAAATTACATTTGTATAAATATTAGAATTTTAATATTTTTTAAATAATAAATAAAATCCTATTTCTCAAAATGAGATTCTACTTTTTATTTTTTAAATTTTTAGTGAAAATATTTTTACCAAACTAGAAGGTTAATACAATGAATGAAAAATATAATGTTTACATTAGAGCCCGTCTATCATATCAAGGAATGTCGCTATATAAGGCAAAAAAAAATATCATTATATAAATTTTAATTAATAAATTAGAGAAAAATCATTATTAAATGAATATAGAATATTTTTTGTACTACAATGAAAAACGAGATTAAAAAATCCATTACATTAGCACCATGGGTCCATTCACATTCTTGCAGAAAAAGATTATCCATATTGTCTGTAGAGTTTGCTAAAGCTTTGTAGAGAGTCATAATCTGATGGAATCAGTCTAAGGAAAATACATCATAGATTTCTTTGAATGTATACTCCTCTTAAAATTTCGTCTTTTTGATTAGGATTAATGTGCAAAAGAAAATGTTAATAAAAAGAGAATATAATCGTTTCATAAATTTAAATTTTAATGCAATTTTTATTTTCTAGAATTTTTAAATAAAATAGAATCAAATTTTAATTCCAGTTAGACTTGGTAATCGAAAATCATCTTGTGACTGTTTTCTAGTCAAATACTCAGATATATTAGGCAATTTATTGAAATAATTCCGTGCCATTACATGTTTTTGCTTTATTTTTTTGACAAATTGATCGCCATAACTCTTTTAAAAACAATATTTAAAAATATTTAGATAAAAACACTAATAAAAATACCAAATCAAGATTTGTCAGTTTTAAATGTGATTCAGCTTCATCCAAAGTCAATAAAATAGTATTCCAAGGAGACCATTCCTCATCTTTTTTCCATCTAACAAAATGTAATTGATAAATATCGTTGTTTGAGCTCAATATTGATTGGCTATTCCAAATTGTTTCGAACATATATTGAATATCTCTTTCCTAATTGCAAAATAATTTTATTCTTTTTTTTTTAATTTTAGGACAAAATTTACAGTTAACAAGAAACAAATACGAGAATAAGTATTGTAACTCTGTTCTTCTTGTTGGATCCTAGTAAGCATAAATCTATTCCAAAGTTATTAGAAAGTATAAAATTCTTTCAATTAACAAATACTTGAATTTTGTATAGTCAACTCTTTTGAGAGCCAAATTCTCCAAATTTCTACAACTTCGACATTTTCCTACTTTGCTACTTGATGAGCTTATCTGGAATTCTGTAGAAGCCAAATAACGTTGACATGTCGAACAATAGAAACTTTCTATTTTTTCATTGATATCTTGTGGCACTTTAAGATGACGAGCCGCAGATGGATTGAATTGTGGTGTCTTTATATATTGCAAAAATAAAGACACAATGCGCTTTCTTAGGCCAACTAAATTTTCTTCTTTTATTCCTCTCATTAAAAGATCAGCTTCACGATCAATTAACGCTATGATTTCTTGAGTCAACTTACAATCATGCTCCTAAATTAAATGGATTAGCTTAATCATATAAGATTATTTATAAAATTTCGTAAATATTCAAAAGAGAAAAGAAATAAACGCTGAACAAACTTGCAACCATCTTTTTAAAACAAGTTATGCAAATGAGAAATGCTGCATACATAGTTGCATCAGCATTTAGTAAAATTAAGCAGAAAAATTTTGCTTGTGCTAAACAAATTATCTGCAAAATTCAAAACAGTCGATTTTATTTTTTATTTATTTATTTAATTAAAGTTTAATTGAGTTGATTTGAAATAAAAAGGTAGAAAAATTTAGAATTTAAAAGATAGTTAGATGTCTATTTTACTATTGAGTTAAAAGTTTAATTTGTTTTATACAAAAAAATGACAAATATTGTTTAACACTCAAAATCCGATGGGATTTTTCGACCCTTTGTGTTTATTTAATTCTCATTCTATGAAAATAAGCATATTTTACAATAAAAACTAACTAAACCAAATATTTTTTTATTTTAGATTTCTGTTTGAAAAAAAATAGTGTTAGCATACAAAATTCGAAATAAGTTAAAATCATATTGTGTTAATTAATATCAAATGAATCTAATGTCAAAATTTTGATTAAAGAGAAAATAACTTATTGCTAATTTTTAAAATAAAAAAATAGTTATAAGCTATTTTCTAATAAACATCAAGGAAATTTTTAATTGTTATTGCTAATATTGCTAACTTGCATCAAAAATTTAGAGAGTAAGGCGAGTGCTCATTAAACTAAACATTTTTTTTAAATCAATCATCATTTCCACTTAATAAATCAGTATGCGAAAGAGATCTCGGAATATATATCAAAAATGACCTAAAATGGGAAACACAAGTAAACTATGTTACAGCTAAAGCAAATAGGATTTTGGGTATGTTGAAGAAATTCACTTAGATATCCAAATGTTAACAACATAAAACTTCTGTACACTTCAATGGTCAGACCTCACTCAGAATTCGCCATAACCTATTGGCCTCCTTACCTGAAAAAAGATATCGATATGATAGAAAAGATTCAACGGAGGGCTATTAAGTTAGTTCCAAATTTAAAGCACATGACTTACTCGACAAGCTAAGCTAAATTCGTGCAAGCTGACCAGCTAGCCTAACTACGAGAAGAATGAGAGGAGATCTGATCCAGATGTTCAAGTTAATAAATAAAATTGAGTTAGTTGAATTTAAAAAAGGGTTAATCTTTGGTCAAAGTGGTCAAGTAAACGATTTAAGAAGGCATTCAAAGACTCTACATGGTGAACAGATAAAAAATTGTTCCTCGCGTTTCCATTTTTTCATAAATAGAGTTGTAAACATATGGAATGGATTACCGGAAGAAATAGTTAGCGCAAAAACGCTGAATATTTTTTAGTCGAAACTAGATGCATGGCTTGTGAAAAAAGAAGCGACTGCTATAGCTCATTAGAGTTTTGCTCGAGCATTTTTCCGAGTAGCAGTTCAACTTACTACTACTACTACTACTACTAAATTTTTTATACTCTTAAAAAAAACTTAAATTTCCGATTATGAAAGAAAATTTAAAAAAAAATTATTTTAACTGATATTAATTTTTTTCAATTTTTTTATAACAAAGCTAAAAAATTATTTATTTTTTACCTTTACTGTATGTTTCAACGTAAGCAAAACATCCAAGCGTTCATCTTGAGTTAAAAAATTCATATTTAAACTATTGTATATATCTTTTAGTTCTCTGGCTCTAATATTGTACGGAGTGTCGAGTTCAGTTGTTGAGCCGTCTTTTGCTTTCCAAATTTTTGGTTGTGACATCTTAATTAGAAAAAAATAAAAATTTGCTAGAGAATATTTTTTCGAGTTTTCTTATTTACTTTTTCAAGTAAAATTTGAATATTTTTATCTTTATTTTCTTTGTTTGCCTCAATTTTATACCTTTCAATGGTTGCAATCAATTCAGCTTCTTGGTCTACGAGCATGGCCAAGGCAGCCTTTCTTGAAGCTCCAGTCTTGGTAGCATTGATTTTCTCAATTTCCTCCAATCTCCATTTTTCCAAAGCTGCATACAATATTTCAAAATCATCCCTAGTCCTAGGCTTAAGTCTTCGATTTATATCATTTTGTCTACGCGATTCAATATCTTTTATTCTTTGATTTTCTTTGTCCTTTTCCCATGCAACCCTTTGCTCATAAGCCAGTTTAAGTAAATTGAATTTTCGCTTAGCCAACCAACGTCGAAAATATTTTTGAATAATTACAACATTTTTTTCTATGATAGACAACCTTTGCTCAGCTGTTTGATAAGGTTTGGGTGTAAGCAATCTGTCCTCAATTCTAGAGACAAATACTCCAGGTTTTGTCATTTGAGTAGACATATCCTGTCGAGTCTGTAGCTTAACATGATTGCTAACTATTGTTTGAGTATCTCGGCAAAATTTCTGAATACCATTGTCCAATTTTTGTGGACGCTTAGTCTGTGTTGAAGCGTTTAAAAATTCAGTGCTAGTTTGCCTATTTCTATATCCACCTAAGAATGGTTTTCGGTTCGATGCTCTTTCTATTTCAACAATTATTTCTTTCAATTGATTATTGCCTAGATCTACTTGAACAGTAATTACGTCAGGAGATTGAAATTTTTCTTTGGGCTCATACGGTTTGAGAGGATAAGCTTTTTGGTCAATTGATTCGACTTTGATTTGAAAAATGCCATTTGCTTCAGCTCCGTATTCCCACAATTTTTTAGAATCATCCTCGAGATAAGTTTCTAAAGAGAAATTAGAAAAGATTACTTTTAAATTTAAATTATTTTTAGTTACGCATTTCATCAGTAAGAGAAAACTTTAGATTGCTTGGCTCCATCTTAAGCTCAGAAGAAATTTTTTTCTTCAAATCGTTGACTTGAATACTGATGGGAAATGCAAATGTTACAATTTGATTCATCGGAAAAAGAAGAAACTTGATAGTAGCATTCGGCTCTTGGTTGCTAGATGAATTATTTTGATCCTCATTTTTAAATTGATTTTGAGGAATTGTAGAAGTCTCGGCGTCAATCTGAGGCTGAGAAGTTGTAATTATTTCTTTTAATTCTTTATCGTCGCTCATTTTAGCAATATATAAATTTTGCCAAAGATTGGTATAGTTGATCAAAATATTATATGTGAAGTTTTGTTTTTTTTTTGTTAATATATGTTAGACTCTAGAAGGATAAACCATCGTCAAAATTGCTAAGCAACCAAAATCAAAAAATATTAATTTTTAATTTTCAAAATTTAAATTAACATAAAAAAAAATTTTAAGATATTTTATTGTTTAACATTTTAGTAAATAATACAAAAAGATTAAATTTAATAATTAAATAATATCTATTAGCTTATTTTTCTTTTTTCCTTATTTGGCCAAATTTCATATGTGTGATAATTCTTTATTCATTTTTTTTGAGTCCTTCATTTAATAGGATGTCAAAATATACTATACTTAACTGAAAAATAAAATATTTTCCGGTGACTAATTAAACCAAAACCATAGAAGTTAAAAGTTATAAAATTTTTAATTGATAAGATTATGTAAATAGAAATGAAAACTGTCCATTATTACATTTAATGTCCAAAAAAAATTTAAAATCTTTGTTTTAAATCTAATGTTGAGCATACTAGATCGAGACCGTGTCAATTTTATAAAAATTCTGTCTCAAAAATCCTGCAGAGATAATTGAATAAAACTATTATAAATGTTTTTCCTTTTTCCTTATACTTTGCTTTCTGGCTTTTACATAAGAATCATTTATGCCATTTATAAACAAAAATGATTCTTTCATTTTTAACTTTTAGAAAAATTTTTACAATTTTCTTCTCAAAACTTTTTAAACGTTTATTTATTTACTAATAATGATTTAATGGTCGTGACCATTGGGAAATTCAGAATGGTCTAATAATTTACTTGGACAAGGCTTAGTTAGACATAATTTACTTGACAAAAATTATTTCGACTTAATTATGACGTCAAAAGTGATCAAAAAAAATATGTGTTTTTAACACTCAAAAACCGGAGGGGTCTTTTGAACCCTTTTTGTAACTTCCTTTATTTGTTTTTTATTCAATAAATTTAATCATTTTTTTATAATGTTTTTTTCAATCATATCTTAAATAAAAAATATTACAAATTTATTTAATTTTTTCTATAAAATAATTTTATTTTCATTGAATAAAAGTATTAAAAAAAATTTAAATAAAAGGCTCAAAAAAGTCTACCGGTTTTTGAGTGTTAAATTAAGTAAAAGTTTTGACACAAAACAATTTAATAACAAAGCTTCATATTTTTCAATGTTGTTTAGGAATAAATAGCAAAAAATAATATATTTTTCTAGATGAATTTTAATAAGTAGCAAAACAAAAATTATCGATAAAATAAAGTCAATTTAACAAAATAAAAATTTAAATAAAAAACTAATAATTAATTAATAAGCACAAATTGTTTAAATATTCTATTAATAACCCAAATTTATAATCAGCGATAATTGTTGATACTTTCTGCTCAAGCTCTTCGTATTTTGGCTTTCTTTTATTTACATTGCCAGTTGTAAGAACGATAAGCTCGATAAACATATTTGGATAGTCTTAAATACTTTATTGCAAGCCATTGTACCAACCTTATTATTACTGGTCCTATGTATGCCTTTTTAGTCCTTTCATTTACATTCCACAAATCGGATATTTTGGTTCTTTTCTACCTCCTAAGCGGTCTCTATTTTTTATTCCTATATAATTATTTTCAAAATATTTGAAAATGGGCACTGCATCTTGGCGGATTGCTTTGCACTGTGACCGGGACAAACGCCAAAGCGGCAAGCATTTTACAATATGCACGAACGGGGCTACCAAGCTGATTATACTGAGATGCTAAGCCTTCATTTTGAATATGACCCTAAATGTTTATTTTCAAGTGAAAAAACAACCACAAATTTCAACTTCTGGAAAATTTTCATTTATCGCATTAATGACACCAATTTCAAAATCAACCGTAATAGTTTCAGGTTGACACTTAAAATTTTTTTTTAATTAGATAAAAAAAGAACCAAATAACTGCTCTCATGTTTATCAACAAGCAAGTCGTATGCTAATGGTAGATTCTTTCCATTTTTTAGGACATAAAAGATAAATAATTGAGTAAAAATCTCTGGGGCAACATCGAAGGTTCAATTGCAAAGCCAATTGCGATATTCATTGAGAAGAATCACTCATGACTATTTTTACTTGAGATTTAATACTCGCCAAATGCTTTCGTTCTCTGTTAAAGATAACTGTTTTTTTCATTCCAAATGTAATAACGCTACCAGGAAAATTAGGCCTTTCACTGCTATTGCATCGCCAAGTAATTTTATCATTCGTTTTGCATTTTTAACTGATTTTATATTCAAAATTTTATTTTTGAAAAAAACAGATTTTATTTTTAATTTAAAAAAAAAACACTTGTCGAAATAAGCTGTTATGAAAATAAGACTTGTAAAAATACAATCTTTTTTAAATGAGACTTGTCAAAATCATTATTGAAAAAATAAAGAGCAATCCTTTTCAACTCACACGCGATTTTAAAAATGTTTAATAAAATTAAGAAATTAAACATAAAAATTTTGGTACAAAAATCTTATTTTCAGATTAGTAAAAAGGTAAGAAATCTTTAGTCTTATTTAAAATCTAAAAAATTATCAAAAGGTGTTTGGAATTTATTCGTTGAGTTTGTTGCGTAGATTTGAAAGTTTTTTGTTATCAGGTCATCAAATACTCCATAATATCTCAGTTAAATATATCTATACCTTTCCTCTTTATCCCTTTCCAGATCTCCTGGTAAATTTTTTAGATGAGATTAAGCTTGATTGTATTCAAGTTCGCCTTGGTAAATTTTTTTGAAATATTTAAAAAATAATTATTTGAATAATAATGTGTTTATTCAGGAATTAGTTAAGGACTATTTTGAAACTTTAGTTAATAGCTATAGAGCTCCTAAGAAATAAAAAACCTTTGTTTAATTTCTGTTTATGATTGGAAGATAAAAGGTTTTCTTTATAAATTTATTAATTTTAATTGTTACTTTTTATGCTTTTTTTATTATTAATAACTAGAACAACCTAGAGCTTTCTCCCAAAACCTGCTCCGAATCATTATTCTAAGATGCAAAAATTAAATAAATATTAGTAAAATTGATCACAGATTAAGCAATCTCTTAGAAAATTACTT
>PJRA01000272.1:1424157-1438105 GCA_016987375.1 Brachionus koreanus
GGCTTCGATTCTTGATTTATTACGAATCCTACTCCTCTTTGTAGCTGTTATTTAATAATACAAAATTTTATCTGACTCTTAAAATTATTTCCATGTTATTCTTTTTCTTATTATCATATTACCTTATTTGTTTTACTTATTTTCATAATACCTTCAATAGCCTAAATAGTCAATTCTTTAATTATTTGTTTCTCATCTTAATAATAATTTCTTATGTATTAAACGAACAATTCTTATTCAAGTTTAAAATATTTTAAACGTTTTTTTCTTTTAAATTTATACTTTTCTTTTTTTATCTGAAGGAGCTTATGTTCGAACAAAAAAAAACAAATAAAAAAAAACCTAAACTGGTTTATTTTTTTGGTGTAATTTTATTATTTATTTATTTATTTGTTTTCTGTACCAAGCTAGAGCTCCTTCAGAATAAAGTAAAAAATAAAATTAGAGTTAATAGAATAATAGATAAAATAAAATAAAGTAAATGAGCTAAAAAAATATTAAGAAAGTTTAAAAGACATAGGTTGTTGCATGTGACAGAAGTTTACATAGCTGAAGCTTCATAGAAATAAGAGATTCTTGATATCTTGATTCAGAAAAAATGTTTTATTAGAAACGATAATTGAAATGTATTATTGTATTGATAATTGACTTGTTTGTCCAAATTTAATTGTATAATCAAAGTAAATTCGTGCGCTTCTTACTCGTAAAATTCGTATTTATTTTTTATTTGATATTTTAGATTAGTTAATTTTTTAGTTTTCACACTTGTAAGATTTTTCTTTTTGATAATATTAACAAAGCACTATTTGGTTTCGTTATCCTAATATAGTAACACTAAGGATGGCGAAAGGGTTTTACCAAAATTTTTATCTTTATCTCCTTAATTGTATTAAACATTTTTATAATCGCATATAAGTTAAAAAGAAGGTTTTTAGACCATTCTGAACTTTCCAATGTTCACGACCATTAAAATAATTAGTTAAAAAAATAAATAAGGGTTTTATTCAATAATCTCTTCAGGATTTTTGAGACAGAATTTTTATAAAATTCACACGGTCAATGCATCTCGGTCTAATATACTCAACATTTGAATGTTGATCAATCAGCATGAAGAAAAATTAAGCTTAAGGAATATTGTGTGAAAATTTTTTTAACAATATCTTCAAAAAAATTTTGAAACTTAAATTTTTTTTTCCCCTCTAAAATTTGAAAATTTTGTTTACTTTACGATTATTTACGAGGAACGAGTGATCGCGTGACGAGCTTATTAAGCACACGTGTGTGTAGAGAATAAAAAAATTCTTGAGGACTTTTTAAAAATAATTTTTGACCTAATAGAAAGATTGGCTATAGACATAGGAAAAAACTAAGATTATTTATTTATTTGAAATATAGTTTGGGGTTAAACCCGACTAAGATTATATTTCTTATAGAAACAATAAATTACTTGCATAAATATTCTGACATTTTTAGTAGATAAAAAATGTTACTCGCAACATAAAGCTCTGCTTTTTCTTATTTTAACTAGTATACAAAAGCTTTTGAAATATGCTATGAGTGATTGTTCAAAGGCAAGAAGAATTGGTGGTTACTTGATCCAAAAAATTAACATCATGCTCAACAAATGAAATAATGACTTACTCGTCTTGTAAAGACAGTGAAGTCTTTTTAAAAATTTTCTCTCCTATAATAAGAAGCATATGACTTGAATAGACTTACACAATATGTATTGAATTATTTGAATAACTTCAAATCGAAATTGAACATTTTTATGATGAATAAAACTCATAAAATTCATTCCTTGAATTACATATTTAATTGAATGGTTTCAATATTAATTCGTTATAAAATTTTAAATATACCCCGAAACTTAAAAATTCTCGTTTTAGGAAAAAAGTCATTTTAGAAAAATAGTTTTATTTAGTTAGGAAAATAAATTAAAATATTTTTGTGCTGATTATATAAATAATTTGTTTTCGCTTCTTTTAAAGGCAGAAACTGGCTTTAAATCATTTGTAGGCAATGGATCATATTCAAAACATTTTAACATTTGATAATAGTTTTTGTTTTTATCAACAACTATTGGTGTCGGCTTTGTAATTTCATGTCTAAGTCTATAAATATTTTATGACTAAAAATATATATTTTTATTTTTAATAAAAATTTACCTTTTTCCTACTTTTTTTGGAGCATTCATATTTTTAATTTGCTCCATTATTGTTTCATCATCTATCATATAATTCTTAATATTTGAAATAATTTTGGCCGCTTTCTGAAATTTTTGAAAATTTATTTTCAGTAAAATTCATTGATTAAAGTATTAAGTAAATTAAATTTTAAAAGTAGAAAAGATTAAGATATTAAAAACAAAATAAACTTCAGTATTCAATAAAGATATTAGTCGAAGATTAATTTTCTCAAATTAATTTTACCACTGCCTGTGCAACTACATTAAGCTTGCGTGAACTTTTCTAATAAGAGCAATTTGTGCATGAAAATTTAGATTTTGTGGAATAATAATATTTAAAATGAAAACTAAATTTACCTCTTGTTCTTTTTTCAATTTATCTGAAATTAAATTAGATTCAAGAACCTCCTGGTATGTTTCGCGTGTGGAAAGAATTGGGTGCTCTGGTATACTTTGGTTATCTACCAATATGTCATAAGGAACAAGTGGGTGTTTGAATGTTTTAGGGTCATACAAATTCCAAACTTCATCCTGGCCAAAAGTGCCTATATATTTTCCATCTGGTTTCCAAACTCGAATCGTACAATCACTTGAAGTTGATATCAATATTCGAGATGTTTCTATAAACTCTAGTGAACTAACACTTTGTACATGAGCTCTCCAACATTTTAAGACTAAAAAAAATTGATCAAAAGTTGAAAATTCCAGAAATTTAATTACGAGTTGGAGGATATGATTCACGCCCATTAGTTGCGTAATTTTCTATATTATAATGATAAATATATCCGTAATTGTCCGAAGCAAACAAATGATTTAATCTTGAGTCAACAATCATTCTTGCTACATTTGTCCCACGTTTATCACTCTAAAATAGCAAAAAAAAACTGTTTAGAAGGTGATCTCAACTTTTAATTATTAATCATTTATCTAAACATGCATTATATAACATCCACTTTAGAAAGAATTGAAGAAAAGCTAAAGCTAAACACAAGGAACAAGAACGGCTTTAGAAAAGCTTTACAGCAATGAGAAAGCTTGCCCAAATATTTATGCGCTAATTTCAAATGCCGTATAAAATGTCCTTGTATACACATCTAAAATTAGATGAACCAAAAAAAAGCATTAAAATATTTTTAAGTTTTTTAATTATTTTGTTCAGTGTTGAAATTAAGAATTTTTTATTTTTTAATAAAACTATTTTAATCAAAAGTAAAAGATGTAAATAATTATTGTAAATGTGAGCTAAATGTCTAGATGGAAAGCTTTCAGTTATTACATAATGTGATAATTAATTTGTCCGTTTCCTTTCTGAAAATAAGAGGCTATTATCTCTTTTGTTTGACCCAAGGTTCCGATCTTGCAAAGAAGGTATTGCATCAAGTTGATAAACTACTTTACAATCATTACCCAGTCGAAACGGGTAAATCTTTTTTTTTGATGAATGGGGTATTCAACCCGTAGTGAAGAAGCATTCGTATTCGATTTTTTCTAAATTCCGACTATCTGCTTCTATGAATAGCACACAAACTACTCTGCTTTACAGACCTTTTGCTTATATTGAAACATTATGTAATTCTGAAATTTATTATTGATGATAGATAAGCATATTTAATTAATAATTAAAATCAGAACAATATTATAAACTAGTAAAATTAACTAAGCCATTATCTTTGGTCAAAATTTATAAATTTAAAATTAAATTTAAGAATTTTGACCATGAATGCTTTTTTTTGTCATCTGTAACAGAAAACCAACTAATATTTTCTAATTTTTACAAAACTTTATTACTTTAAATTTATGCCATCCCCATTGCATCTTTTAATGCAACTCACATTTTTAAAATTTTTTTTAAATTAAAAATACAAATAGTCAATACTTACGACTGGAAATCGAGCTAAAATAGAGACACCGTTAAAAATAGACCAGAAATGTATCATACCCCATGGCCCAGACGAAATCATATGTGTCGAATTTTTGTCATTATACCTTTCTTTGTTCATGAATATCATTTTATTTACATTAAGATCACCGTCCACTGAAAAATAAAAAAAAATGTTGATTAATTAATTAGTTAATTAACTGATTTAATGCTAACAATTGTCATCTTCATATCCATGAGGTTTTGGAGAATATAATTTAGTAAAGACATGACCAGAAACCATATTCCAAATAATAATTTCACCGTCGTAACTTGATGTTGCTAAAAAATTGGATTCAGATTTAGAAAGACACATTATGTCTTCTCTATGTCCATTTTCAATTTCGTCATTCCATCGTGGATTTGGATTTAAAACAAGTCTAACATCATTAATATCATCATCATAAATGTTAATACTTCTATCCCATCCCACATTTATTATGAATTTGTTATTGTATATTTTTGTGTATTTTACATCTGTGACTTCCAAGTCATTATCTTTGGTCAAGATTTTTAAGCAATGACCATTGTTAAAATTCCATACTTTACATTGTCCATCTCTTCCACCTGTGATTAGACGTCTGCCAGTATCATCAAAAGTCATACAAGTTATTGGCTGATCACCGTGCGCATTTGAAAATTCGAATAAATCGCGGCCAGTTTCAACATCCCATAGCTTTACATTACCACCTTCTGAGCAAGAAACTAGTTGTTTGAATTGCTTGTTGAACATACAGCAAACAACTGGTTCTTTGTGAGATAAAACTATTTCGGTGTGCAAATTTGCCCTTTAGTCAAAAATTTTAACTCTTATATTTTTATCAGTTTATTTACTTTAATTTTAAAGATAAAAATGAAACTTTATCTGTACTTATCAAAATTGATTTTGACTTAGAATTATAACAGCAAGCCTGAAGTTCGCCTGTAATTTTGTGAGACTTAGGGCGGATTGAAGCCAAACAACTATGGTCAATTAAATCCCAAACATTAAGACACTTGTCATTCGAAATAGAAAATATTCGGTTGTCTTCATTTGATAGATGTATATAGAATATTGGTGTTGTATGACTTTTTAAATGGGCTATTGGTCTTGAAGGCACATATGGGTTGTATAAACGTACTATCCTATCCATTCCTTAATTGATTTCAAATGATAATTGAATAATGTGTTAAAAAATTAGTTTGAAAATTTTTCATTTTATTTTTGATTTTCGAAATAATTCAAATGGTAATTAAGATAAAAATATTTAAACGAATATAGTTTTTCAAAAAAATTTGCTCTAAAATTTAATCTTACAAAAATATATTCAAAATTTATTTTATTAATAAAAAAAATAATTAAATTTTCAATTATAAAAGTATTAAAATAATTTGTTTAATATCTTGTATGAAATTAAAAATTTGAACTATTTTCGTAATTATTTTGTAAATTTCGTTTAATTAAAAAATGATTTTAGCCATTAATTTTATTTGAAGTTATTATTCATATTGTTAAATTAAATTCTTATTTTTCAAATCAAATATGCTTAATACTTAAATTTAACTTAGAGAATATGGGATAATTTTTTTGGGATGAACAGTTAGTATGCTTTTTAAAAATATGATACAAAATATGAAATTGAAATTTCTAAAGATAAAAAAAACTTAGATATTTAAATAAGGCCATAATTTTAAATTATGTTAAATTTTTCCCAAGAAATTTTAATTTTTCAAAATTAATCTTTTGTGATTTCTATTGATCAATTTTTGGTAAGTGTTATAATTTTCCATTTTTATCAGCTCAAAATTGTTTGACACTACTTAATGGTCACGATAAAAGATTATTGATCATTTTTTAATTTTAAGAATTTTATTTATATGTTTATTAAAAACATTAATTTAGTCAAATTTAGATAAATAATGCTCAAAAAAAAAATGAACAGCATGCTTTAATTATAATAATGCTTTTATTTCCAAAACAAGCTTTTGAGATGTTTTGACTAAATTAATAAAGAAATTTTGTAAACAAGCTAAATCATAATGTAATAATAAACTAACTTAAATATATATCCACTTGTTATGTAAGATATCTTATTATCTTTTATGAATTTTTAATTTAAGATTTTTAAATCAGTCTAATAAAAGATTCTTTGAATGGACCTAGGGCTAATTCAGTTTAGATCAAATCAAAAACGGCTATTAGCTTAATATTAGTTCATTTATAAAAAAGACTAGAAATTGTAATTATGTTTTGTTTTTCTCAAAGTTTAAATATCTTTCATATTAAGACTTTTCTAAAAGCTAATATATTTTGGGGAAATAGCATCCAAAAGAAGACAGAAAGGTTAATTCAAATATATTTTTGTCTACTTTCTTTGTTGCCTTCAGGTTCAAAAAATGAATCCAAAAACAATAAAGAATGTTTTCTAAAGAGGATTAAACACAATTTAAAATTAGATTTTATTTTTATTTAAAGATTCTAAAACATAAAATATTGTATTTTATGATGTTATAGCATAAAGTATTGAATCACATTAATTTTGCGCAAGTGTTTTAAAAAAGTGAGTTTTTTTTTCAAAATATATTTAAAGCACATTACATGTTTAATAAAAACCATCAATTAAAAATGATCAAATTTACCTTCATTTTGTAAATTTTTTAAAGTTTTTTTTTTGCTGTTATCTTTGCTAAGTCATCATTTTAACGATTTTGTTTTCAATCAAAACATATTACCCGATGCCGATCTGATTTGAATTATAGTATTTTCTTTAATTATATAAGCCCCCATAGATATTGGCATTATATTTTATAAATAATCAAGAGCTTTGCTTTTTTTAATTTGTTTGACACATAAATAAAATTTAACTATCTTTAATTACTCAAAATTTTACTGTTTTTATCTATATAATATTGTTTAATATAAATTAGCCGAATAAACCAAATTTTAAGGTATATTTTTCTTACTGAATAATATTTTTTTTAGTCAACAAAAAGCTAAAAAAAATTTTGTTGATAACATAATAGAGAAGATAAAAAATAAAAAAAGTAGTAGAAAATCTAGAGTTAAATTGATGCTTTTTTTTCTAAATAAATCAAATCAAGTTTAAAAATAAAGTGGACCAAGATCAATAAATTAATAATTAATGTGATAAGTTAAGTTTAAATATTAGTAAAACCTTGCAAAACACACAATGGGAAAACTTAAAGTTAGGTCAAGATTTTTCTTATATGTTTCAACAACCATCATTAGACGTGAATCTAGGTTTTTACTAACCGCTTGCAAGATAATTAAATTTTCAAAAATTTAGGTCAGTTTAATCCGTAGTCTTTGTTAATTTTTTTTTCAAATATTTTATGCTGTGTTTAATTTAAAAATTAAAAACTTTTTTCGAGTAAACGCTTTTTTTTTAATTTCAAAACGTCAGTGACCCTACAGTGTTTAAGAATAAATAGTCACGTTTTAGTTTAATCGGATACCAAAGTATCCCTTTAACTGCTTTATTTCCCGAATTTTTGTTTGACTAAAGCTTTAGCTAAAATACCAATGCATGTCATTTTTGTAATAACTTTTCTAAAGTGTTTACTTTACCATTAAGTATTTTTATTAGAATTAGATTTGAATAAAAGAAACGATTTTTAAACACAGATATTTAACACCTCTATTTATTTTTCATTTAAAGGAATAAATTACACCTTTATACTCTAAAATTTCAAAAAATATTTTTTATCCCTATTCAGTTGTCAATATTGAAATTATTATTATTACTATTGCTTTATATAAGTTAAGTTGTGCTCTAAGATATTAAATCAATCAAAAAAATTAAAATATTGGTCTTAAATTTTCTAACTTAATAATTCTTTAGCACTTATTTTATAGGTATTGCCAAAAATATTGATCAATTTAGCTACCATAAACATATTTTAATATAAATTATTTTTCACTCTAATTTATGTCGGTGTAAATATCCAGTCCTCTTTGATCAGAATTTATTTTTGTAATAAATAACCAAATATTTATCACTGAATATATGAGTCTAACAAATGAGAAACTAGTTCGAGGCTGACAAAAACTGGTTCATTCTCATCTACAAAAAAATATTTTCATTATTTTTCTTCTCCTGATTTGTGTCCACAATAATTCATTCAAGTATTTATGGTTCTCCCAGGCAATTTTAAATCATCTAATATGAATATGAGTTTTAAGACTAAATTAATGACACGATCATGCTTGAGAAACATGTAATTAATTTAAATAGTGATTTAAACTATCTTATCTTAGATCTTATTTTAAGTAGACATTTGAAAAAAGTCACAAAAAACCTCTATTAAAATGATTTTCTCAATCTAGTACGTATATCCTTAGCAAAATAATTTTTTTTCACAAGTAAATGACCTCTGTTTTTTTGTATATCAATTTACTCGCATAAAATATTGATTTTTTCCGTTTTTTATTTTTCAAAAATAATATTAATATTTTCGTTTATATTTTCATTACAAATAGGTCCGAAGTTATATTTGAAATAAAATACAATCAGACATTTAATGTTAAAAGTGCATAGCTATTTTTTATACTAAAACTAATTTATGTTTAACAATTAGATTTGTACAATTAATTTTATTCAAGTATGTACACTAAAAAATCTATAGTTCATGCAAACATGATTATTCACTATATTCTAAATGGATACTTTTTCAAAGATAAGTGATTGAAAGAAATTTAATCGTTTAAGTTAAAAAACAAAGCTCTTCATTGTAAAGTTCATTTTCCTATTTAGTTAAAAAAATATAGACATGAAAAGCTTTTTCAACATTAATGTCCATTTTTCATGAACATGACATAAAATTTAGCTTTGAACTTTGAGTCCCATTAAGCAAAATTCAAATTTGCATAATTAAATATTTTTGTTTAAAAATTTTAAGGCATCTTAATTTAATTTTGAGAAATTTTTTATTTAAAAACACTTGAAATTTCGGTATCAAATGGTTATTATTACTATTTTTTTTTAAAGTAAATACAATTTAAGAAAATTTTCATTACAGAAGTTATGATAATTTTTTTTAGATTATTTTTTAGTAGTAAAATTTGTAAAGAAATTCTATTTTTATCTTAGTTAAGGTCGCGTTTTTTTTGTCTAAATAAAATTTTTAGTCCAATTAATCTCTATTTTAATGTCGGCCTTTAAGTTAGTACAATTCGATTAAAATATAAAAAAAAAATTTAAATTGTTTTTTTGTTTTAAATTAATTTTGATAATTGCACTTAAACTAGCTAAGAAATTATATACTTTTTTCCCAATAGACTTTTTAAATTTATTATTTTGTATTAATCAACATTAAAAATTAGGTAGTGTTCAAAAGGTACCATTGCTAATTAAGTTTGCCTCAAGGTGCAAATGATCACGTATGGCTTTGAGCTGTTAATAATTGAATACTTAAAATTTTTGATAGCATTTTCAGAAGCCAGCATATCGCCAAGTTTCTTTACCTAAATACTTAGTTACAGAAAATAAAGACTAGAAAAAAATTCATTCTTATTTAAATTTAGATTTGAAAATGAGGCTAAAAATTTTAATTTATTTTAAATTGCTGATATTGCTAATGGGTCAAGCAAAAGCCTCCTTAGACGACAACGCTCTTTCGGTCCTAATGAAAATAATGCTGCCGTCGATGTTCGGCTTGTTTTCGAACATAACAGATCCAGAATACAAGGCAAAATTCAAAGAACCTTGTACATTTGACAAGCTATTGGAAATCTTTAGCAAACTTCCACCTTATTTTGACGAATTTGGCAAAAAATACTCGACTAAGCCCGACTTAATGGCTTACTACAGCATGCAACTGGCAAGCACATTTTTGGTCAATAACGGATCTCTTACCATGGAGTGTTTATACAACATGCTCAGTTTGCAAACTCATTTGCACAAATTTTCCATAAATATAATTGATCATCCAGAAAAAAATCTTCATTTAGTTGGCCTATTCGGCAACTACATGAAACCAATGATGGGTCAAATAAAACAAAATGCAATGATGAAAATAATCGACTATGTAGATAGATACGAGAAAAATGACGACATGTCTACTGTTACTACCTTTGAATATCTCAATATATATTTTATAGTTTTTGGTCTATTGGCCATTTGTTGCAACATATTCCTAGTTTATTCATTTAAAAAAATCAATTCTATGAACACCAAAGTTGTCTATTACTATCAGCGCAATAATATCATATCAACAATAATCGATTGTTGTAACAGAATTCAAAATCGATACAAAACTCGTTTAAGCTTGGCAATTATTTCCATTTGCCATGCTGTATACATATTTCTCAATTATATAATAATGTCACAAGCTGGCCTGGCCAGCGTGGCTCTTAAAGGTCTCACTAAACTTAATCTAGCATGCAAAATGGCCTTTTTTATGTTTCCACCTACCACCGCTTACAACATTTGTCATCAACTTTACGTTTGGCTGTTAGTTTATGCTCTGCAAACTCATGCAGTCAAAATTCGCAAAACTAGGACCGTAGACATGGAGGACAATTTTAGCGATGACGAAAGCTATGATAGGTATCAGGTCAGATCTCAGGTACCATTTTCAATTCCTCGCTTTCCAGTTCAGCAAATAATTAGAACAAAGCCAAAAAAATTCAATTGTGCCAAAAACAGAAATTGCTTAGCACTTGGCTTTATTCTTAGTTTACTTTTTGTCTACAATTCGTTCAATTTAATATTTTATTCACTCAACAAATTGGTCGATGCAAAAAACAACACCATATACTTTTGTGCCTTTGACGAAACCTATTCTGATTACTATAGCAAATTGACGCCTTTCCTAGTACCACTTCTAAATCTAGTTCTTTTCTGGGCGTTGCCGTTTTTTTTCGGTATTATCCGAATTTTATTGGATATGTCATTTTTGATTCGAATCAAAAGAGAACAAGAAAAACGCTATTTAAAACTTAAAAATTTTATTGAATGGCCAATTTATGGCTATTTTGGTATATTTGCTTTAACTCAACTCCCCTTTGCCATTCATCAAATAATTGATTTATCCAAAAATGCGGTTAAATTTCCATTTGTTTTCCCCTTATTTATTCAAATGAAATTTTCGAACAAAGTAGGCTGGATAGTATTTGAACAAATTTTGATTTTTATTGGTCTCAGCTTGGATATTTTTATATGGCTGTTGATAGACAAGGACTATAGATTTTTTTTAGTAAATTTTGTAAACAAAAGACTTTGCTGCACGGTCAAGAACTATGAGAGTGGCTCAGAAATGTCAGAAAAATCGCAAAGTGACACAAGTGTGACTAATCCTTCAAAGTCTAGCAATGTTAATGGATACGAGTCCTCAACTTTGACTTCCAATATGTCAACAAACCGAAAAAAAATGCAGAATATAGCCGAAGGTGTTAAAGCGACTGCAGCCATTGACGCAAGTAAAGTAATTTTGCCATATGAAGAAGAAGACTCAATTTCAAAAAGTGACACGCAAGCAATCAAAATGATCGATACTGATGAAGATATTGAGAATCTAAACGATTCGTCGCTTGACAAGCAAAATTTAGAGAGGCTCATCGATATTGAACAAGATCAGGAGCAATTTAGAAAAACTGACAGCCTAAGCAATCCGCCTTCGTTTAATTCGGCTATGTCTAAGAAAATGTTGAAAAAAATCGCCAGAGTCGACCACCAATATCAAAATGTTTAGCTGGTGATTCGAATATGACTAAATACGATACTCATGGTTAAGTATTAATATTTAATTAGAAAAGTTTTGTCAAATGGTACCTAAAACAAAATTTCTTGTGTTTTTTCTTTTTTTTAAGTCATTTTTTAATATTTTTTATTATAAAATAATTTTGCTGTAAATTTGTTTCATTTAAATGTTCTTTAATTGGAGTTTACCTTGAGTATAATAAAATATGTTAAACTATTATTTTTTTTTTAAAAACGTTGTGATTTTTATTTGTATTTTCTGTAGCAACAAAATATCAACTTGCAGCAATTTTTTTCGAATTAAAACATTCAATGTTTTACCTAAAAAAATTCAAGCTATTATATTAAGACATTTTAATTGATAGGTTTTTTTTGGAATAATTAAAAATTTAAATATTATAAGTAAGCAGGTTAAAATTTCTTTGAAAATTTTGAGAAAAAATCTAGGCAAAAAAGAAAACTTCAAAAATATTTCAAATAGTTTTTATAAGAATTTTAAAATAAAGAATCCGATGATTTTCTATAATATTCTTGTAAATGAAAACTTTTTTCAATTAGAAGTAAATTAAAATGACTTAACTTTATAAAAATTATTTTCTTTTGAAATGAATGATTAGATTAACCAATTTTAAATTATTAATAAAATAATGCTGCTTAGAAAAAGAAATTTTTTTAAATACCTTTGTTCATTTCTGAAAACATTTAAAAATAAAGGCCAAATTGCCTGATGTAGGTAATTTCAAGCCTTCAAATTTAAATTGAATAATAATAATAATACTTAAAATTTAGTTAAAATACTGTAAATTTAACAATCTAAAAAATTTCGATAAATTTTGTCTTTTTTTCTAATTTTATTTTGAAATAAAATGCATTTATTTTTATAAAAAAAATGTTTAATGACAACTTTTAGATTTTAATTTATTTTTCATTTAATATTACCTTATAAAATTAAATGGGGTTCAAAGAATTTGTTCAAGAAAATGATTGACAAAATCAATTCGCGATAGTCAATACCAAATATGACACTGGTGGAAAACTCCATTAATGGTCCTTATATTGGTCTTTATCTGATGATATTACCTATCGTAGCTTATTATTATTAATACTTATACAAAAATTAAGATAAATCCATATCGTTTCCTTTATTAGATAAAATTATTTTATTAAATGCTTTCTTTATAAGATATCTAATCGAACAAGTCATATTAATAATTAAATATAATAATTATAATAATTTGCCTCTTTTCTATCTTAATGGATATTTGGCGAAATCAGAGTTGTTCACAAGTCTTAAAGTCAATGTCAACTCAAGTCTCTGACTTGACTTACAAGACTTTAATTTTTGTACAAGTCTGGTTAAAATCTGCTATTTCATTCAAATTATTTAGATTTCTTTATCTTTTAAATTATTAGATTTATTTCAATAAAAAAAAATAAAAAATTTGTTCTTTAATGATATTAGTACTGACTGACAAATTTGGAAATCAATTGAATAAAGGCAATGATATTCCAAAATGTTTTAATGATCATTTTTTCAACTCATTTAAAGCGGATGATGAGTTAAATAGTGAACTAGAGTTCCCCTTGAGAGCCCCAGTAAATTGCATAGTAAATCCAGATTTAGTCTTCAGTCCAGCTGCAATAAAAAAGGGGCTTGATGAGCTGGACAGAAACAAATCAATAAGCACCGGTGGCATACATTCATATGTACTTAGATAGTGCAGTGATGTACTATGTGAACCGTTGTCTAGTATGTGAATCCTTCGAGTCTACTATGATACCAGCGTGTTGGAAAAGAGCTAATGTTACTCCAGTATACAAGAAAAAAGGTGGTAAAACAAATCCTGAAAATTATCGTCCAATATCGCTTTTATCGATATTAATAAAAATAATGGAGAGGCTAATTAGAGATGAAATGGAAATGCATTTATCCGAACACAAAGTACTTTCTATTCATCAACATGGATTTATGGATTATAGCTGGTCCGTTAATATTCCTAATCTTCATAAATGATTTAACAGAGCTAGTAAGTCACTTTGGCAAGCTGTTTGCGGATGACAGCTAATTGATTAGTGTCATTAGAAGTTCAAGTGATCAAATGCTAATTCAAGACGACATTGACAAGATGGTTGAGTGGTCAA
>PJRA01000272.1:1438703-1485601 GCA_016987375.1 Brachionus koreanus
CAAAAATAGATTGGACAATGTCGGTAGAAACAAAAAAACGAAAAGTCTACTATAGCTGGATTACGTTAGTCTTCCTGCTTTGTTAGTTTAGTTAAACTAAACTTGACCGTAGAATATTAACTATTATTATAGTGACTAATCGGCTTATATTTTTGATCAAGTTTAAATAAATGCCAAGCAAATTTCTTAATAAATAATTAATTTTTTATTTTTTTTAATTTTACTTTATCTCTTTAATGAAAGATTTTACTTTTTATGTTTATCTGGATTATGTAAATTAATTGTTGTAAAATTTTAATGAAATAAACATTACCAATTCTACTTGAGTTATTAAAAATAGAAATTATTAATTTTATTTTAGTCAAATAAAAGTCCAAAATCAGATCTTAGATTACTAAGGAGGGCCTTGGTTGAAAAAAAGTCTAGTTAATTGTAAATGCCAAATAAAAACAAGCCAAAAACATTTATGTCAACTAGTTTATGTTTATCTGACTCACTTGAGGAAAATTATTCGAACTAGATCAAGGTAAATATCTAGATCCTATTTGCATCGACTTCAAAGCATAATCGCTATCAGATGGTACACATAACCTTAATAAATAGATAGGATCAAAAATAGTTAGACAGCAATGAGCTTTTTAACTATTCAAAAATTTTTTAAACTAAGATGCTAATGCTTTGTTATGATAACAATTTTATTGAAGGAATAAGTTTGATTTCAAGGCCAATAAAATTTAATATTATATTTTTGAGAATATCTTATATTATTTTTGTCAAAATTCTTTCTTTTCAGCAAAATTATATAGAATGATTTGTTATGTTGTACATAGATACGCTATCCCAATATTTAACTATCAATTCAAACATTTGAATTAAAATGATATTTATACTTATTTCTAAAAAATAGAGAAATATGTTTATTTTCAAAGAATTGTAATAGAAATTGAGAGATTACATTATTGAGAGATATTATGAATATTGAAAAGTTTTTTAAATTTGCATTTGTATCTTTTATGACTTAGAAGTGACCGGTTCTTTTAAAAACTTTTAATAATTTGTTCTTTCAAAGGCTAGATATTATATTGGGTAAAATTTAAAGATTAATTTTGTAAGAAAAATAAACAGAAGCTGCATCAAATATTTATCAGAAAACAAATAAAGAAATAAAACTTTATGCATTAAATACATATTGAATTATTGAAAGCTAAATCTTGAAATTTGCTAACTACTCAAATTAATTAAGTATAAAATTAATAAAGTGTTTTATATAAAGTTTTTATTTTTTTTAGGATTATGCTATTTTTAATTTTTTAAAATTATTTTTAATCTAGAAAAATCATCTTCCTAAAGATTTATTAGACAAATCTAAAATAATTTAAAATTATCTACTAGCTAAAAAAAATCACCAAATTTTTCTCTAATTTCTTAATTTCAAATAATTTTTAAAAGTAAATATTATGAAATAGTCGATGATTAATTGGCTAATATTCTTTGATCAAGTTAAAAAAAATTGTAAATTAAAATTTTATATCCTTTAACCATATTAATTTTAAAATCAAACAACTTCACCAAAATAAAGTAAAAATGAAAAATTCGAATAAAATATTACTTACCCCCAGTTATAAGAAGATTTTTTTCAAATGAAAAATCAAATGTTTTTACACCTTTGTTAACTCTAAAAACTGTCTCATTTCCTTCTGGTCTTCTTTTAACTTCTCTACTGCTTTTACTAATTGTGTTGTTGTTATATTTAGCTTGTAAACTTGGTGTAGCAGTTCGATTGGCAATACTTTGTCGTTTAGGATTAATATTTTCGAACGAACTATGCGAAACTGTGCTGGCATTGACACTTTGAAGGCCTGAGTGATTTTGGTTGCCATACTGATCTGAATTTTGTGACGCAATATTATGATTCTGCAAATGAGTGTTCACATCTGTACTTGGTAAAATACATCCTTTAAACAAATGAAATAAATCGATATTTACTATTGATTTTATATATTTTAAATAGTTACCAATAATTAATGCATGAATCTCGTCATTCGAACAGGAAATTATTTGATTTAGCCTCGGATCGATTCGTATTTGTTCTACCCAATCACTATGTGTTTTCCATCTGACATAAATTACTTTTGGTTTTGCACTCTGATTTTTTTCTTTTAAGTCTCTGGAATCTTCGGCCTCTAATGCTTTATCCAAATAAACTGTTGGCATCTGGGCAATAGCTGGAGAGGTTTTCCACATACGCAATGTTTCTCCGATTGAATAGAATATCAGTATGTTCACGCAGCCATCAGTATCACCATATGTAATAGTAACATGACCCTTTTCTTTGTCGAAGCTTTTTAATTTATTTAGAATATATTTTTGAATTTCGATCGAATATTTTTTTCCTTACCAGTATGCAAGCTTAATTGGCACTGTGGGCAATGAACATATTTGACAATAAGGCTCAAAGCTTGATAATTCCCAAAATTGTAGTTCTCTATCACTTTAATCAAAATTAAATACAATTTGTTTTTGTTTTCGTAAAAAAAAATAGTCATTTACCCAGTGCCGATAAGAATTTTATTTAATTCATTTATAATTATAAAATCAGTGATCCATCTTGGTCGTTGACGTTTTGTGTCCTGTTTGTCTCCTTTGTCTTTGGCAAAGACACGTTTTTCAATCTTTCAAATAATTTAATTCAAGAGTTTAAATTGGTTGAAATTTACAATTTCTTTTTTTATTCGTTTAAGATCGCCCGCTTGACCCCAAAAAGATGTTATACCATCTGCAGACATGACCATAAAATTTTGATCTGAAGTACAAGAAATTCGTTGCACTGGTGTTCGATGAGGATTGCTCTCAGATTTGGCCGGAAGGTTAAAGACAACTTCTTTTTTTCTTTTCATGGTATCTTCCTTTTCGGAAAAATTCAATTGCATAAATGTGCAAAACTCATCCCACGTTATCCGACCATCTGAGGAAAAATTTATTTTCATAAATAAGGCGGCTATTTCTTCATCATTCTTTTTTAAAAGTTTTTAAATAAAAATTTTTTAAAATTAATTAAATTTGTTAATTAACTCTTCCATGAATTTTAAGAGCATTTTTGACAACTTCTTTAAACTCATCCAACTCCAATGTTCCTGATCCATCAGCATCAGCTTCCAAAAATGCCAAATTCAAATCATGCAATGCGTTCAGATTCAATTTTTCTTCGAGCTTAACAAATTTAAGAAATCATTAAATTTTTTAATTATTAGTCTTTAATTGTGCTAATTTAAAGAGTGAAATTTAAAGCATCTACTGTGCAATTGTGCCACTAGATTACAAAATAAAGCATTTTGTTTTAATTACATTAATTACTTACACCAGACTGTTATGGTTGAATAAATTTTTTTTTAATTTTAAAAAGATTAAGATATTATTTTAAAAAAAAATAGATAGAATAATTTTAAGCTGTTACACGTATGAGCTATTTTGTATTACTAATTTTTTTAATTACCCGGTCCAGCTTTTAAAGACACAAGATTACGGAAAAAGTTTAAAAGTGTTTCTTAAATTTATATTTTAAAATTTAAATATTAAATTTCATACTTTTCCCTTTAGTTCACCAAGGGCAGATACAGCATAGCTTTTTTGTCGTTTCAGAAGCGTTATTTCCCAGTCTGATATATTTTGAGTATTATTTAATGTCATTCTTCTTGATTGTTTTACCTTTATTTAGCTTTAATAGAAGATGAGCATTTTTATTTGAAAAAATTGTACAGATTGAGCCCAGATAATATTTTCAAGCTCATAGTCTCTTTTTATATTAGATTTAATTCCATCAAGGCTTTCTAGATCTTTATTCTTATCCACATTTTGATTTCTTTCCTTCCATACTTTTAAAGAGCCTGCAGCACGATCTTTATCGTTGAACAGACTTGATTGAAAGCATGGGTGACTCTGCAAATTGCCTTGAGCGCTGTTGGCCCGTGCCAAATTAGTAAGCGATGAGCGGCGCTTTGAGCCTGTGGTAGTTGTGCTTCTGTTCATTTGAATTATGAAAAAAATCTATTAAACTAAATTTTTCTTACAAGATTAATTTGAATCATTTAATTTTTTGTAATTTTTTATTTATTTTAGAGAAAAAATAATATTTAATTAAAAGTTAAAGGGGAGGGGGTACTTACCACTTATTTTTTTTTAAATAATTACAAAAATTTAATCTCAACACAAAATAAAATATAACTTTTGAATAAAAAAAAGAGCACAGAACGAAAGCTTTTCGCTTTTTTCTTCTTAATTTTTTACGTAAAAATTTATGTGAAGCTTAAATTTGTGTTCCAAGTAACTATGGAAATTATACGGTTTTCTTTCAATTTTTTTAAATATTAGTTAATTTTATTTAATTTTAATTGAAATCTATAACAAGTGCAGTTTCTTGGAACGAGAACTTAGAAACTTTTCATCAAAATAAAACAGGAATGTTGCCAAATATGATGTTGTAAATAGAATCGCCAATTAAAATTTTTTCTTAATGGAAACCTAATATGTGTGTGCTTGATTGCGCAATTATATATTCATATTTTTTTTCAAGTCAGGATAAAAATTAATCTTATGTCGGTCTAAAAACTCTTGAATTAAACGACCCGCTGACTAATTCGTAAGACTATAATTAATTTCTTGAAAGCACTGCGAAAAATTAATTTCAGCCTTCTGTGTGCCTCGAGCTTGTCAATCGCTACGACAACCAAAACAATTTTAAACTGCTCTGAAAATCTAATCTATTTACCTTAAGTTATTTCAATTATTCCAGTCGAACCCTTTATCAGATATCTTTAGACAGCAACAAAGCTTTTATGCTACCAGCAAATTTAAATTATAAATAAATAATACATTTGTCAATTATTCTTTTTAAAAATAGAAAATAAAAATTTTGTTTATGCTCTCAAGTTTATTTTTTTAAGCATTTTATTTACAAAAATAGTTTAGCTTAAGCACAATCTATAGTAACTCATTTAAGTCAAATTCTATATTTCCCAGGCTTTGACGTTTTCAAACATTCCAAAGCATTTCGGTTACAATTTTTTAATTATCTTTTGTTTAAAATTTAATTTAATATATTTTTCAAAAATATTTTGAACCAATTTTCAAGCAATTTAAATAATATTTAATCACAACTAGACGAATGTTTTCGACTAGAATGTGACCAATAGATCAATTTATAGTTATTGGTTTAGACTTAAGCTACAACATAGAAAAAATCGTTAAATAAAAAAGGCATAAATATAATTAAATAGATAATTTGCATCCTTGACTCCTTGATTTAACGTTAACTGAATTATTGTTTCTTTGGCCGATTATATGCATTTCAAGATTAAATCTTTGTTTGAATTACTTAATAAAAGTATGACACATACTTCAATTTATTTTAAATTTTTTATCTGCTGATTGAAATAAAAATATATTATTTTCAATTTTTTTTGGTCTCATAATAAAAAAATTTAGTCACTATAATATTTTTCGTCTTTAATATCAATATCTAATAAATTTAATACTTTTATGTTAAAATACCATGCCCTTAAAATCTATCATCATCTAAATTCCACATTTTGAAATAATATCGATCAATTCATGAGTTATATGCTATTGAGTTTACAATTTTAAACTCAATTTATCAAAACATTTTATATTTTTTTTTCTTATCATTTATTAACATCTACTAAAAGGATGATTTGATTTGAAATCGAAAAAAAAACTGATCAAAATTTAACAAAATTTTTCATTTAAAACTCTAAAAAAGATTTGTAAGACCTCAACTATTTAATTCTATTTGAAACTAAGCAATTCGAAAGTGAAGCTTAATATGAGAAGATCATTTAAAACTTTATAAATATAGTAGAATTAAAATTTAGCTAATCTACCATAAGTAGTATCCTATATTTAACTTTTTTCTTACAAAAATCAACTAACTTTTTAATTGATCTTTAAAAAAAAAATTAAAATAACTTAATTAGAGGAGGAAAAAATAGACTTTCAACTTTTTAGGTAATAGAAATAGTCATAAAAAAAGAGGTTTGACTAAAAAAAAATTAGACTTTTATAGGATTTTTTTAAAAATTAACCCTTAACGTAATTTGACATAAAATTTTTTTTTTCATGTTTTAAAAAGTGAAAATTATTTTTCATTGATTTTTTTTCCTTAATTTTATTAAAAAACGGCTCTTTTGTCCTTTGGTTTGCCAAATTTTTTCGTATAAATAAGTAAATTAACACAAAATTCCATAATTTACCTCAGAACGAGGTCTCAAACCATCAATATAACTTAATTTATTTATCATTAAATTAATTACTGAATTATCAAGTGATTCAATTTTTGAAGCTTAATTTTTTTTTATTAGCACTTAAACTAAACATTCAAGCATCTTTTATGTATTGTTTTCAATTAATTAATTTAATATTTAATTCAAATTTACTGTTTTATTTTTTAAGCTAAAAAAACATAAAGAAAAATATTATCATAATCAAGTTGATCCGATTTTTACGATCAATATTTATTTTAAAATAAATTAGGAAATATTAGGTTAACTCAAACTATTAATTAAAATTTCTCAAAATTTAAGCAAATTAATTTGAAAATTTGGTAATTTTTTATTTGTACAAAAAAATTTTTATTATTTATTCCTACAAAATTGAGCATACTTTGGCCTCTTTAGAAACATTTTTTTCCGAATTATCATTTTCTATAGAATAATTTGGTTTAGGTATTCTTAAAAGTTGATTTGATGTGTTGACGTTTTTTTTCATAATGTTTTGAATCGTCAGTTCATTATTGCGTTGAACATTTATGTTGGAATTTGTTATTTCAGCTATTTCTCTATCTTCTATTGTGTTGTCAATAATGTCTATAATCTCATACGATTCAAGATCTTCAGCTCTTTCTCTTAAATCACTTAAATATAAATCAAAGTGTTTTTTTTTCAAATTTTCAATATTATTGCTTTTATTTTTAAAATTCTCGTAGTATTGCTCTAGAATATATCTAAAAGCTGAGAAACTCTTATGTTTAATGGCGATATCAAGTAAAGAGATGGAATCTTGATTATCCTGAAAATTAAATCTTTGAATAGGAAAATCAATAATTGACAAGTCATAAAATTTTAGTCCAGCATTCAGTATTTTCAATAGTTCTAAATTATTATCTTCAATTGCCAGTCTAAACTTATTAAATTGAAAGCACATCATAAATGTTTCAATAGCCTTGTAGCTTTGCATTTGTTTTTTCTTGAAGTCTTTTACAGCAAACCAATTATCATTAAGCACTTCTTCTAATTGGTATTCTTCGGCTAGCAAGAACTTTGAATCACGTGCCTAAATCGAAAATAAGTTATCATTTTCTGTTTAAGTAAAAATATTTACAAATTTGTTTATATCATATGATTCTAAAATGGCTATAATTGATTGATTTTTAATTGCATACGCATAATGCAGTGCTGTTCTATTTGAATTATCAATCGATTTCAATAATTTTGAATCGTTTTGAAGCAAAAATCTAAATAATATACAAAAATAATCACTTAAGTTAACGAAAATTGAAATAACTAAAGAATGATTCAATAGCAAGTCGATTTTTATTAAATAAAAAAGTAAAAAAATCAATTTTTTGCATTGAATATTTTATTGAAGAAATTGGGAAATTTTTAAAATTTTTTACATAAATTTATTGCAATACAAAAAATAGAAAAAAAATTGAGTTAATTTATAAATGAAGATAAAGGACTTAAATTTAAGGAGAGAAAATCTGAGAAATTTTTTTATCTTGGTATTTCTGGATTGAATCAATTTTAAGAGCCAAAGGATTTAATTGTATTTTAAAGATTAACTCTCATCTAGATAAAATAATTAAAATATTAACTCAATAATGTTCTTAATAAATTTTATTAAAGATAAACGAAATTCGCAGAAAATGAAATAGTGAAAAAAAATTATTGTTTTATTATTTTATTGAATTAAAATCGACTTGATGCTGAATTATTCTTAGGTTAATTCAACTAACAAATTAATTCTAGTCAAAACTTTATCCTAGTAAATCAAAAAAAAACTTTTTTGATAAGAAAAATACTAAATTTTATAAATTTCAATATTTTTCTTATTTTAATTAGTTTTTAAAAATGAAAATTATTTTAGAAAAAAATTTTATCAAATTTTAATGTGTAAATTAATACCAAGGTTTTTTTTTAAAAATAGATCGATTTAATTTTCTTAATAGAAAATAATATAATAAGTTTAAATCATTTAATTTTTTTTAAACAATTTTTAATTAAAAAAAATTTAAAAAATCTGAATAATATTTTTATAGTATTGTGAAATTCAAAAAAAAAAGTAATTAAATTAAAAAATTACTTCAAATAAAAATAAAAATAATAAAATATATCCAAAAATAAAGTGTAACATAAAAGTTTGACTATGACATTATTTAATTAACTTGAGAAAAAAATTCAAAAAATTATTTTCAAAATGTCTTTCGAATAATATTCAGATTTCACACATCTTTCTTTAATTAAAAAAATTAAATTTTTTAAGGTAGGCGCAAAAATAAATAATATAAATTAATATCAGCTGATAGGCCATATTAACTAATGCTAGATCATATTATTTGATTTCAGAAAATATCAAATGATATGATGAGAAAAGTTAAATTTGTTAAAAATTAAATAATTAAAACTTGTTTGAAATTGTATTTAGGTTTAAATTCTTAAAGAAACTTACTTTACAATATCAGGTTGACCGTAGAGGCATGCCAAATGAAGGCATGATCTACCAGAGTAGTCTCTTATTTTGAGAAATGAGTAATTTTTCTCTAATTTGAACAATTCTTTGATATATTTTAAATCGCCGTTGTAAATTGCCATCAAAAAGCTTTTGGCATTCTCAACAAAATTAGAATTAAAAATTTTTTTAAAATAAATTTTAATCTCTTTATGATTATAAGTCTCAATGTAGTCTTCAAAAGAAATAGTTTCAAAATCATTACAGCTGGACAAATAAATTGGAGTATTTAGAAGAACCAGACCATAGCTTTGATAAAACATTTCTTGGAAGACCTTAAAATTTCGATTCTCCAATAGCTTTAAAGTAAAATTGCTGATTTCTTTTAGAAATATTATGGAATTTTTGAAATCTGATGGATTTTTGGACATAATCTCTTCTATTAGAGAAGATTCTTCTTGGTCTCTATGAGTTAGAAGCATTGGATGACGATTTAAAATCTCTGAAAAGCTCTTTACCAAATCATTTTTATCATTTGCTTTTTCATTCGAAAACAAATCCACCAAATAAAATAATATGCTTTGACCTTTATGATTTTTTACATTTAAGTTTGCCATCGACATTATTTCTTCTCTAATTCCAACTAATTCAGGCTCAAACGCACTAAAATAAAGTGGATTCCCTGTTTTAGAGTTTGGCAAATTTACATCTGAACCATTTGATAATAAGTATTTGATAAATTCCATTTGCTTTGTTTCTATGGAAATTTCAAGCAGAAACTTTGGTATATTTCTACAAAAAGGTTTAAACCAGGAAAAACAATATGAGAAATCAGCCATGTTTGGATCGAATTTTTCTTGGATTCTCAAATTTTTAATTAAATCAAAATCAAGAGCATAAATAGCATGAACAAAGTCAATAATTTCACTATATTTATCTATTAAATTTAATATTTTTCCTTTATTACTTACACATCTATCTCTAACATAGCTGCTTAGCTTTTGCCCCTTTTTAAAAGTATTAAGTTTTACAAAACCTTTCAATAATAAAATTTTTAAAATCATAAATCAATAAATATATCTATTTTTACCATTAATTAGTCTATAAAATATGTTTATATCCGATTTATCAGCTGCTGCCCATACTCCTGGAAAATGTGCTTCGTACATGCAACGCAACTGAGTCAAGTCTTCCATATAGTCAATTGCTAATTTACCATTGTTGTTTTTAATTCGAAAGTCCAAACCAATTTTCAACAACGCCTTTTTTAAACATTTTAGTTTATATTCTTCAATTTTTATTTTACTTCTATAAATTCAAAGCCAATTTCAGCATATCCTCTCATTAAAGCAATATGCAAAGCAGTATTTCCCTTACTATCTTGTATATTTACGTCTATACCTGCATTTGATAGAGCATAAACCATTCGCCAAGAAATTCTTTTATTATTTATTTAAAATATTAAAATTTTTATAAAACTTAATTAAAAACTAACTCGTCTGAGGCTTGTGAATTCAAGGTCAAGTAGTGAAGAAAAGAACCATTTATTTGATCATGACATGTGTTTAAAATATTGGACATATTTTGTTCTGAGTTTAATAGATCATTAAACTCTTTGAGAGTTTTTAAACTTCGTTCTTTTGTTTTTAATAGATTTAAAATTTCATTTTGAATTTTGGATACATTTTTGCTATTGTATTCTAAATGAGACCTCTGATTCGACTGATCAAGTACCATTTTTCTTTTTTTCATGTCATATTTGGGCTTCATGTTGAAAAATAAATTTTCAATAAAATTTTATTTTATTTGCTAAAAAGTAATACTTTTATATCATGTACCAAAATTGGTAAAGTAAATTCAAGCAGGAACTAAATGGTAAATTGAATAAAAAAACTTTAATTAAGAAAAAAATTCAGTTTTTGTTTTTTAATCTGTGATCATAATTTAATTGGCTTATTTTGTCAAGAAATTCGGTGTGCTTCTTTTTAAATTTTAGTCTTACCAAAAACTTTTTCCGGCTTTGTTTTATGAAAAAATTTTTTTCCTTAAAAATCAATAAGTTTATAATTATAATGAAAACTTTTATATTTTAATGGTACATATGATGTAGGATTTTAAGCAAAGTTAAAAATCAATTTTTAAGCTAATTTAATTTGAATTCTGAGCAAATTTAGAAAATATGACGTTAATTTTAAAAAGCTTTGTTAAATAAACGATTAAGAAAATATTAGTTATTTGAAATTTAATTTTGAATTCTATTTGTTTAAAAAAATGTTAAAAACTATTAAAAAAATTTAAAATTAATACAAATTCTTTTTAACAAATAATGCTGTATATACACATTTGAATGCGAATATTTTCTGCTAAATAATAATATTAATCAAAATAAAAAGTTATCAATAATTTTATTAACTGTATTTTTTTATCTTAAAAAATGATGTAAGTATTATTGAAATTAATTAAGATATTTGTAAACTTAGCAAATGTACGTGTTCATTTTGGTTAAAAATTATTTTTTTGCTTACATTATTGGCTGTTCATTTAGACTTAAGCTCATGAATTTTAGTCGTATTGGTATGAACATTCCTATTTTTAATAAAAAGAAAAAAGGCTCATAAACAAAAACTAAATCTGCACTTTAAAAACAGACATAAGATGTTTCGGAAAACTTGGAAGTTGGTATTGAGCCAAATGAAGATGCCAGTTCGAGTAAGAGACAAGTCATTCGAAAAGAAACCCAAGACTTACCTTTCATAAATAATTAAAATTTAGAGAAAATGTGTGTTAAATGCAATTCTATATTAATAAAAAAAAATACAGTACGTTTCTAAATAAATTCTCTAGCGCACTGCTCTTGGTCTGCTTAAGTAGCTCTAGAGCATGATCTGGCCCAAAGTTCATAAGTAAAGATCTTGAAAAAGTTCATCAGCATGTTGTAAAGCTTAGTTCATAGATAAAAATAGATAAAAAGAAAAATATTAAGAGCATGCTTTAGAACATTGTTATTGCTTTAAAAAATTTGCTCTAGAACTGCTTAAGCAGTTTTGCGCAGCTCAAGATCATGTACTTAAGCAAGCTGTCTCCTTTGTCTACTTAGGAGTTGCAGAAAAAAATGCATTTTCTGTGAGTCTTTCTATTTTTAAAACCAAAATTATTTTTTAATTATATTAGAGATAAATATAGAAAATATATAAAATCGTCATTTATTTATATTTTAAATTTTGACAAATGTATAAACCGTTTATAAAAAATATTAGTTGTCTTCTTAAGTAATTAGTTATTACATAAAAAAAATAAATCATAAAAAATTTAGAAAATATTGTCAGTTATTTGATTAATAATGCTTTTCACTGCTCTTTCGGTCGTCCTTTTTCGGACAAGTGCATGTGCTTTATTTTCAATCATTTTAATTTAGACTTTAAACTCTTAATTTGGAATGATTCAAGAAATTTAGAAAAGGTTTTCGATTGGGATTCCTTTATTGATTAAAGATAATCAAAACATAATAGTTTTGTGAGTATTTTAAAAGCAGGAATAATTGACAATTGATTTTCAATTTGCTAAAGTTCTTTAAAAGGTTGGGATTTGATAAGGTTGAATAAAATTTGAAGCTTGGGTTAACATTTTGTCACTTGTACTCAATTGTAATTGATGAATGTCTCTACTAAAATTTGGAAAATGTTCATGATTAAATTTTTGATTTAAATTGATTCGAAATTTAAATCAAAAAAGCTGAGTAAGGAAATCAAACCAGGCGTACTTTGTATTAAAAAACACCATTTATGAAGTTGACATAAATCTCTAATTTTAATTATTTTATTTTTTCTTCAGAATTGAATGCTCTCCAAAATGATAAGTATAAAACTTAATCTATCAATTAATAATAATACATAATTTGTATGAATTCAATTCTTAAAAATTTTATTAAGCAAAAATTTTTAAATTTTGGCTCTGTTATGGCATTATTTAGAAAAAAAGCCCATAATCAACATAAGTAATTCGCGAAAAATGTCTAATAGAAGGTGAAAATGTACATAAAATAAAAAAAGTACAAATTGGATGTGATGTTGTCTGTTGTGATGAATTTCCATGGAAAATTCCATCAAAGTGAATACACTTTGAGCTGTTGCCAAATAGTTGTTGTATAAATGCAGTCCTTTATCCCGAACAATTAGAAGGAATCTATGCTCCTTCAAGAAAAATATCCTTTTTTGGTCAACCGAAACTAAATTTTTTTCTTCAAGATAACGCTAGTTCTCATACAGTCTCTTACAATACCAAACAAAAGGATCGAAATTCTTAAATAAAATTCTTTAATAATTCTTAATTAAAGACCAGATTTTTCTCTTACTAACTCATTTTCTTAGAGGGCGATTTTTTACTGACCAGATTAGATTTTTTATTACTAAAACTTAAACTAAGATTACTTGAAAAAAAAAGAACTACTAATCTTGCATAACTTGTATTATTCATCATAACTCATAACAACTTGTATAAATAATATTAATTAAATAAAATTGGTGAAAAATAAGTAATTTTAGTTAATGAATTAGCATATGCTTTAAAAAATTATTAATAAAATAAGATCTTCAAATCTCTGTTATTTAAAAAAAAAAGATAAAAATTTTTCTTAGAATTTTTTGAACGCAAGTAAAACTATTGCATAATCTCAAAAATTTATTTATACAAACAAAAAAATAATTAAAATTAATATATATAAATATCGATTACATTTCTAATTTTTTATTAATTCTACATAATTAGCTGGAACATAGCCTTGAATTACTTCATCAATTTTTTGTACCAACCACCATTCATTATTCATATTGGAGTCGTGTTTTTCAAGCACTTGAAACTTTTCACCTTCTATCATTGACAAAGTTGATTCTAATATTGAATCAAATGAATAAAGAGCCACACAATACTAAATAAAAAAATCGGTTTAATTTTTTAAAAAAAGAAATAAAATTTAATAAAAAAATTCAGTTGTTTGTTCACCTCGGAATGATCGCTTTTAAAACTATCATCATCATTTGAATTTTCGAATGTATCTGATAGATTATTACTGGGATTTTTGTAGATGGAAAAATTTTCATTTAGCTCTATAGGGTTGTAGCTATATTCTTGTTCTTGATTCAAATCAATCAAGTTATCAGATGATTTAATTTTGAATGGCTTGAGAATTTTAGCAGGCACTATGCCTTTGCTTACTAAAATTGGATTTTAAAATTTTTTCAAAAAAAAACAAAGTTTTGAAACCCACTTCCGTTGTCTACAAACCAATGGTCGGAATTTCCACACGGATCCGAATGCTTCATTACATACACCAAATCAAGAACATCCAAATTTAGATTATCATTCAAACCAAATCCACAATATTTTTCATTCACAATATACAAATCATTTGGATAGACGCGCTTCAATTTGTCCCTTATTTCTTCAGTCTGTGTTACTTCATAAGAACTATTGAATTCGGCAGACGATTTTGTTTGACGGTCTGTATTTTCTTTAGCAGTTTCTTGCTTATCTTGACCCTTTAAACAGCAAGGTATGAAAAAAAAAAATTTTAAATTTTTTATTTTTTAATTACTGTTAAATTTTTTAAACGTTGTAAATTGAAAAGACTTTTAATTCGTTTAGTTGGTTCACTCTTGGTCGAGAAAAACTTATGCATTATGTCCAAGCCAGTTGAATTTGGAAAATTTTGAGATTTTGTAAATTCAGAATAGTCGAAATTTCTATCTGAATTGGTAATGTTTTGATTATTCAAGTTATTGTTCACGAATATTTGCAATCTATTGTTTAGCTGTGTGCACAGTGAAGTGTAAAATGAATTCGTATCATTTAAAATAATATTTCCATCAAAATGCTTTGTAGAAATAAAATTATGAAAAAGTAAAATTTATATAGTACGTGATTTGACTTTATTAGAGTTTATGGACCTCCTAAAAATCTCATCAAGTAGGACTTTACCAAAATATCACGAAAATAGCCGATCTAGAGGATAATTCACGAAAGAAAAACATGTTTTTATATAAATATGCTTACTTTACTAATTAGCTTTTCTATCTTCAAATGTATGTTTTGATAAATATTTTTTTGCGTCAGAACAAATATTTGATAACATTTGTCAAAAACAATTGTGCATCTTCGGATCAAGCCAGGAAGCTCCTCGATAAGTTGGTTGTTTAAAGCTTCAAAGTTTTTTTGCGATTCGTTTAAGTTGTCTTGATTCTAGAAAAAAAGAAAGTAAAGAAATAAAAAACTATTGGAAATATTAATTTACTGATCTAAAAGAAAATTTATCTTTTGACTTTTCAATATTTATTTTTGCAAACTCATAGTCCAAGAGTTTATCACGACGCTTTACAATAAGCTTATTAGGAATTTCAAGGCACTCAAGCAAATTTTTCAGTGGCTTCAAAACTTTTTCATGAATTAAAATAGTCTAAAATTAAATTAAAAAAATTAAAAATAATATTTTAGAAAATAATATAATTTGTTCATTAAAACTAAGCTTAGAGACACTAGAAAATATTTTTTCTATTTAAAAATTACGTAATTGATAAGCGAAAATAGGGTAAACAAAAGTTAGTGTGAGTTTAAGAATTTTAATTTGAAAAATCTAAAATTTTCATTTACATTAATTAGCACCATTTTTCACGAAAAAATATTTTAAGATTAATTTTTGATTATAAAGTGGTGAGATACTGAAATATTTTTTTACTTTAATCAGTTTATGAAATAAATTAATATTTTTTGTTTCATAAGCCTATAATAATTAAACTAAAATTAAAATTTTTTCAGTTTATTTCCAATTATTACTCAATCAAATTATAATTATATAAATTAATTTTAAAAAAATAAGAATTTAACAAAGAAATAACACAGTTAATGAAGAGCTTTTAGCTGTGATTGTTCTCTGTTAAATTCTTAATTTTGCCAATTTTTCTCATAATTTACTTCTACTTATCTATAAATCTTTATCATCAGCTCATAGTAATTAGAGAATTTAACTGTTTGATTGACAAAAAATATCCAAGGGCTTTAATGATTTTTTTCCCTTAAACTAAAAATTTAAAAAAAAATAAGTACTTAAAGATAAATCTATTTTATAATATAAGCTTTACATTCTGAAAACTTGATAAACTTGTAGAACATTTGTATCTGTTTTATTAATCATTTAGTACATAAAAATATCCACTATGATAATTTTAAATAACATAAAAAATATTCTAATAACTTCAAATAAATAGGAGCAAAAAGATTGTTTTAATTTTTTCAGTTTTAGAAATTGAAAAACAACATATGAGAAAGATTAAATATTCTATCAATCAATTTTAGTGTTGCTTTAATTTAGAGTATACAAAAAGAGGAAATTTTTTCATATTTTCACTAAAAAATTTAGATTGTTAAGAGATTGTAAAATACAAATTAAATTTCTGACCTTATTAAATTAATTGGAAATCATTAAAAAAAAATAATCTATAAGAAATTAAATTACTTTTTTTGATATAAAATCGTTTAAAACTAAAGAATTTAAATTAACATAATGATCAATTTCTTCATTTTTTTCATCACTAAAATATTCATGTAAAGACTCTGAGCTTGTCATTTGTGTTCTTAGTAATTCTTTTAAAGTAGAAATTAGCTGTATAACATCTTTAATAAATGTTTTTATCATTTTTTCGACACAATGAAATTTGTTCTCTAGATCATCAAAAGTCACATCAATAGTCTAAAAATTGTATATTAAAAAATGTTGATGAATCATTTAAAATCGACATACCGTTACTGTATTTATTCGTAAAGCATTTGACAACTTTACACTGATCCTATTTGATTTTTTTATCATTGAATGCATTGTTAGCTTAGACATTTTGTTAGAAATTGTTGAGTTTTCTTTTATTTTTCGACCATATTTAACAACTGAATACAAAAAAAAGTAATATTGAATATAAAAAATTTCTAAATTCTTACTTAACTCATGCCTTCGCTTGATTTCATTAATATAAGTGGCCACATCCTGCATTGACTTCAAAGCTTCAAGAAGGTCTTGATAGTCAATATGATAATTTTCCGTATTCTTATTAAAATAAAAATTTAAAATAAATATTCAAATTATTTTATTTTTTACTTTAATTAGTTCTTGTAGTAAGAGCGGATATTTTAATACTCTTTGAATCGGTTTCAGTAGCAACGACTGAAGGTCAAGAGTATTTACTTGTTGTCGTATAATAGTTAGTCCATTGTCAATGAAATTATTTAATGATTTTTCATTCTAAGAATTAGGATTTTAAATTAAAATAATCTTTTTTCTGGCTTACTTTTTCAAGGATATTGTTTGAATATTCAATATATTGAGCATATTGAGAATAAACAACTCTAATAGTTTCACAATTTTTAAGAAAACATCGTCCAACTCTCACTTCTTCAGGCCTTTGATTCAAAATATTCAATTCAAAATCATTTAAAAGTGAACTTGATAGATCAACAATGTCTTTTAGATTACAAAAAATGGCATCTTTAAGTTCATTTGAAATCTAAATAAGAGGTGTTTAATGCAAAATTGAAAATTTAAACTACAATAATTTAGTACTGATGAATCACTGTTTTGTCCAATATATATATCATATAACAATTTCATCACTCTATAAAAATCCATTTCAGTTTGTATCAATTCATCAACTACTTTTCCCTTAGAACTACACTTATGTTCAATATCGTCTTCATAAATGCTAAAAAAATTTATTTAATTTTATGAAATGAAAATCAAATAAAAAACCTCTCGTAATCTTTACAAGTCAATTGTTCGTTTTCGGAGATTAATTTTGATTTTTTTCCACTAATAATTGGGGATGGCGGACTTGATGACGAAGATGAGCACGATAGAGAAGAAGAAAAAGAAGATGACTTAGAAGAGGCAGAAGAAATTGATTTTTTTATGGGTTTGATTATATCACATAAAAGTCTATTGCGTAAAGTCGATATCCGTGAATCATCCAAATTGTTTTGATCAACATTTTCATTTCTATGATTTTTTTTACCAATAAAAGATTTTATCTTATTTCTTCCATTGCTTGTTGAACTAGAATTCAAAACACTTTCAGTTGCAGATTCGTTCATTGTTTCGTTAATATCTTGATAGCTTGAGGACTTGTTAATTTCCTAGAACAAGAATTATATTCATTAAAATTTTTGTTTTGGTTTGTTTTAAAATTTTACTAAAATATCGGTAGAATTTTCGCTACTTGAGGTAGTGAAATTGATGGACGATTTTTCATAATTTAAATAAATGCTTCTCGGGTAGATTTTCGGTTTGCTCAAGTTTTCGTCTTAAATTAAAACGCATTAAACTTTTTTTTTTTATTAGAACATAAGATTGTTTCTTAAACGAGTAATTAAGTATTTAAAATGGTTAAGATAGTGGGTCGAGCTCAAGTGAAAAGAAAAATCCAATTCACCCCATTTGCTTTTGAAATAAGTCACAAAATTATCAAGCTTTATCTTGATTATTTTTATCGCTTTTAGATATGTTTCTTATAAAGAGCGCTATTTTAGCAAATAGTTTGTCCATTAATTTTCCTTTCCAAGTAAATATTTCCCGTTTTAATTAACATATATAGGCTAGATTCACCTGATAAGTAAATAAACTTTATAAAAAAGTATTTCTTTCTCAAATTTTTAAAATAACTTAAAAATTATTAAAATTTTGATGAAAAAATTTAAAAAAATATTTTTATTAAAAGATCAAATAGGTACAAATGCTATTAGGAATAAATACTAGTTTAAATAATAAGTAATAATAATCTTTTTTTATTGAAATCACGTAAAAAATTATTATTTCTGCATTGAATTACAAAATAAACGAATATTATATGCATTTGTACAATTGAAAAAATGTGTCTTTATTTCCAAGCCATAAATTTTTCATTCAAGATTAATTTTTTCACTTTATCTTTAATTTTTTTTCTAAACTTGCGTAACTACATATTTAAATATTGTGTATTTATTAATTGCAAAATTTAAATATTTTTTAATAAGCTTAAATTTTTTCTTTAAGGTGAAATGGCTTTGAACCGTCAATCAAAAAAGGCTCAGAAAATTGAATAAATAATTATAAAATTTTACTTTTGAATTGCTTTGCTTGATTTTAAAAACAAAAAAATAAGAAGCGAATATTAATAACACAAACAATTTTCCCAAAAGATGTTTAGTTTTTAGCACCCATTTTATTAAGTTACTATTTAGTTTTCGGTCGTTCTTGAAAAAAAAATTATATATAATATCTAGCACATCTAATTTTCAAGAAAGAAAATGAGAAAATTTAAATCTACTTGAAAACTGAATATTTTTTTTGATTTTAATTTTTTTTTAAATGATATTTTTTATTTTATCTATTTGTTTGAATAAAATAAAAACTGATAAATTGTAAATTCTTATTAATAAGTTTTAAAAATAAATATTTAAAAAAAAACAAATCTTACTTAGTTTATTGTATGTTTGCTCAGAATAATTATTAACCTGATAATTATCAATATAATTTTTTTTTAATTTGTTTAAATTTGGATTTTTTTTCAATATGAGCGATTTCGATCGATTTATTTTAGGTTTTTTGACTATTTTAGAACGAACAGTACTAAACTTAATAGATCCATGTTCTGAAAGACTAAATTTTTGATATGCCGAATAGTTTGAAGAACTCGAAGATGTATAAACAAAGTACAGGTTATCTTTATCTTTTTCGTTTCCAAAGCTCGGAGGACATAGTGCGATATTTTTCAAAATTTGAACATTCTGTATCGAGTTTACATTAGAGTCAATATGACTAGCTACATTGTCATAAAATCCACCATTTAATTTTCGCAAATGATTGTTTTTACGAAAATCAAATAATTTGTCATAAACATTGCTTGAAAAGTTGTCCTTCATTGTATTTAAATTTAAACTAGTTTTGATAAATCATTTTTGTCTAAAAACGAAAGTTATTTTTATGAGGTTTTTTTTATTAATGTTGAATTCGATCAAATAAGAATTTTACTGTCTTTATCGATTAACCTTATTCTTGCTTAAATCTAAACATAAAACAGAAATATTTGATTGAAAATCTCGGAAGAGTCGGATAATAAATTTTTCTTATAAACAATATTGAAATGAAAAATAAGCTTTTTTTCCGGATCATTTGATATTAATTAAATATATTTTAAGTCGTTTACAGACTTTTATTCATTTATATTTTGTTTAAGATTAATCTTGTTTAAAATACCTTGAAGACAAATGTAATACAAATCTATAAGTTCAAATATAAAATAGATCGACTAGAATATCAATGAAATATAGCTAATATTTAAATTAACCTCTTTTTAGAATTTTATTATCAATCACGTTTGCTAATGTCAGATTCAATGAGATCAAGAATTTACGTCTTATTAACATTTCAAGCTTATATGACAGTTAGCCTTGGGAAAAAAAATTAAAAGTTAGTAGAACAAATTTAGAAAATAAAGAATTATGATGATTTGTATGATAATTTTAAATTTAAATCTCGAGATTTACTGAAGTTTTTTTCTTCAAAAACAAAATATGATTAAAAAATATTTTTGTTTCCAGTTAAAATCATTTTAAAGGTCTCGAAGCCATAATCTAACAATATTTTTATTTTATTTCAAAATATTAATTTCTAAATCTAAAAGAAAAAAAAACATTCACGATTTATCTTTAAATTATCTTTTGATAATTATTTGGTTGAATTATTATTTTTGCGTTTTCTTAATTAACAAGTTCTAACTATGCTTTACTTGGCATGATATTTTGTTTTAATCAGACGGATTAATCAATCTAGATCAATAGTCTAATAGATACTTATGTCCAAGAGATGAAAAAATCCGAAGCCACATATTGTCTTACAATTCTCACTAACATAAGTTCTACTATCATCAAATAATTGCTTTATTTTATAAGAGATTTCTCAAAATTTTAATGGCAATAAACTCTTCATTATTAGATCTGAAATATGCTCTTGAATCTTAGATGAGATTCTCTGCTTCATGTAGACAATTTACTTGTGTTTTTTCAATCTATTTTTTTAAAAAACATGAAAACTTATATTTTTTAAAATTTTGATTTAATTAATTAAAATAAATATTTGTTGGTGAAAAAAAAATTCCATACAAATTTTGCCCGCCGGTACGACCGTCATATTGGCCGCGTTCGGACCGGCCAGGCTTGACCGCCACCCAGCACTACTTCATATGTAAATTTTTAAAAAAAATTATTTAGTGAAACAAATCACAAAGATCAACCAAAGAACACTTTCTGTCGAACAGAGAAATTAAAAATTGGAACCGATTCCTGCCTGAAATAATTTTAGTAGATACCAAGAACGGTTTTAAAAAGAAAATTGATCAGTTTTTCTAGGCAGAAATATAGTGTCTTGCTCAACAGGGAAACTTATCGTAGCCTATTATTATTATTATTATTTATAAATTTTCAAATTAATAAAATTTTGACTTAATTAAAATCTTTATTTAATTAAAAAGCAGCTAAGCTTGCTATATTATCATTTAGATGATTTTATTATCATTGATCAGGTTCAAAATTCCCTAAAAAAATGAGCCCTTCTAAAATTATAAATTTATGATTAATTGATCTGCCAAAAACAAAACTTGAAAATTTACTCTTATTATTTGAATCAAAAAAGATTAATTCATGATTGAGAGCCCTGAAAGCTATAGTTATCATGGATAAATGGTTGGTGTGTAAAAATTTTTTGTTGAATTTAAAATGATAGAAAACAATCTCCAGAAAAGATCGAACCTAAGATAATTTTTGCTGCTATTAATAATTATTAGTTAGCGATTGAATAATACAAAACTTGCAAATGCTTTGTTATTTAATACAATGAAAAAAGCGAATTTATTTTAAACAAAAGATTATTTTAGATAGAAAAATCGATGCTACAAATTATTAGTTAAGCACAAAATGCTTTTAGCATAAAAAAATTAGACCATATTATTGCTTAGCATTTTACATAAATTTTACGAAACATTTTTTTTATGGGAAAATATTAAAAATTATTTAAGCAAGTCAGAAATGCTTGGCTTAGGGATCAAGATTGTCTAAAGTTTGTATTTGAAATTTAGTAGTATTTAAATGACTGTTGGATAGAAAAATGCATGTCTCGAAGATAAAAATGAGAATTTAAAAATGTTTTATAAATACAAAATCCGAAATGGATTTTCTAGAATTCCCATTTTATTTACTATTGGGTCAAAGAAAGGGTGTCCATTTTTGACTCTAAAAATGATTAAAAAAACTTCTCTTAGTTTTCAAGAGTATCAAATGCTTCTAAAACTAGATCGACCTTTTTTACAATTTCTATAAATAAATTAAAAGTTAAATTATAAGAAAAAAATATATTTTTTGATATAAAAAATATCGCGTCTAAAACATTTTAAAAATAACATAGAATATAATAGAATGGGGGTTTTTATTAAATTAACAGCAATTAGATTATCTAGTCACTTAGATGTTTTAGATAAGCTTCTGTTTTGCTTATCGTCTGGTAAAAATAATCTAACTGTTGATTTTTTTTTGCTTTGAAAATTAAATTTAAATCTTTTGCTTTTGAAAATAAAGCTTCTAAATAAACCCGAAAAAAACACGTAAACAAATAAAATTTGGTTTAGTACACTCTTGAAATATTTGAAGATTTGTCAATATTTTTGTTACTTAGATTCTAGGATTTTCCACTCAAATGTAAATTAAAATTTATTCGTGTTTATGAATCCTGTAAACTAAAAAAAAATCACACAAACGATTTCTAGTTAATTTTATTATCTATCAATTAAAATTAAAAATAAAAAACACTATTTATTTTTTTCAAATATTTGGGGGATTTTGAACCAAAAAATTTAATATGGACTTTTAAATAAAAATCTATCGATTAATTTTCACTTTAAACTAATGAATGTAAAATTCCAATATAAATTTAATATGAAGAGCTTTGATACTTTTTGAAATAAAAGATTTTGTGTTTCTTAAATTTTTTTTGATCTAAATTTATTTAAATGATTTTAGCATCTTAGTTTTATGGAAATAAAATTATGAACAAAAAAAATAAAGATAGTTAATATTTGTTTTCTTAAATAGGCCATTAAAAATTTATTGATAAAAATTTCAAGTTGTATAACGTTTTGAGAATTTCGCAAATTTATATGAAAAAAAATTGTTTGTTTTCATAAAGTAGCTAAAACAACTAATTTAATTGTCCGTGTAGACTAGCCTAGAGGTTTGCCTAAAAAATTAAAAAAAAATTAAAATTTTTTTTGGTAAAACATGATATTTAGATCGCACTTAAATATGAATAGATATAAATTAAAAACACAATAGAAAAAAAAAAATTAAAATTTTTCAACAAGCTTCAATTTCAAGTAAATAAACGGTTAAGTCTTGATTTTGAACGATATGCGTATTAATTTAAATTAAAATAAAGTGTTACAATTTCAATATTTTGAATAAAATATAACTATTTGACTAGTTCATTTGACTGGATATTTGGGCCCTATTCCAATCTATTACGTATTCATTTAGTCGTATCGTGAAACCCGTACGATATTTAAATAGCTTGAAAAATTGAACGCTCGGTCCTCACTATTTCAAATTTAATAACTCACTAAAAAACACTTTTTAACTTCAAGTGTCCAGAAATTAGGCCATGCTAGGCAAAAATTAAATTTCAATTAGTTTTTGAAACTTATATCGAAAACTCTTAATTAAAACTCTCTGGATAATTATAGACTATTAAGTAAGAATTAGCCATAAAAGGTATCTTCAACAAGCTACTCGTTCAGACACCGAAAATTTTCCTAAATCACCAATTGTGAGTGAATTGAATAACAAAAGACTTAATTACCTGTTATCTTATTCAAATTGTAGCCTTATTTGTTTAACCCAGAAACTCGAATAAATAGTCTTTTGGCCACCATTTGTCTTAACTAAGCCTGGATTAATACCTTTTCAAATTCTGGTTAGAATACCCATTTTGCTATATGAAGCTCATTCGTCTCCTTGGTCTTTTATAAGTTTTTTTTGTTTTTTAGAAAAAATTACAAATATCTCACGAAAAAATGACAACTATTTTAGGCGATTGACATGGTTACGAAATAAAGTTAACCAAAATTAGATTAAATATTTTTAATTGTGAAAACAAAACTGTGATTTAACGCAAAAAAGATTTTTTGTCTAACTTGAGAAGAAATAAAAATGAACATTTAATGTTGACATTTAAGAAAAAACTCTAATACCTAGCTAAATAGGAGATTGGGAAGGAAGCCATTATCTTGATTAAGTCATTAACCAAACTAATTGTAGTACTATTGTATCAAAAATTGATTCTTTCTGATCATTATAGGCAATAATTTAACCACTTTTTATACTTGTTGACTGAGGGTCAAATATTTTAGTTGAATTTGCCGAATTGCCTTTTTAACATTCGTAAATTAAAGTAAATATCTTTCGATGTTGCTATAGTTAAAAGCAAAAACAAAATTTCCTCTATTAAACAAATCAATAAGGATAATTATATGCTTTTTTATGATTAATTATTTTGTACTTGGTCTATGATTCCGTGTTCTTATATTGTGTCTTCGCTGAAAATACCGACAATAAAAAAATTAAATTCTATGCATACACAATTCAAATGAAAATTAAAATAATTTTATTTATATTTAATAATTATTTATTTTTTTTTTAATAATACCAGTATCAGAAATTAATCAAGTCCATTTAAATTAGCTTTCTATTCATGCTGGTATTTGTGTATTTTTAATAGTAGCTTAAAAAAAAATAAGCAAAATGCCAGCATTCAAATTGAATAAGTGTTTTAATATTTTTAAAGTTTTTTTTTATTATTTGAAAAAAAAAATTTGCTAATAGAAAAAGTAAGTCATTTTGTTTATTTGATTAAAATTTTGCAAATTTTATTTTTCATTTTGGCCAATTTTTATGCAAATGAATATTTTTAATCTAAAGAATATGTTTATCATGAATTATGGTTTTTATTTTTGATACTTAATGTAAAATATCATAGATTAACATAGTTTTTGTTTAATGTCATATTTATCAGATTTCGGCACTGAGGCTAACTTCAAAACATCTTTAATTTTCCAAGTTTTATCAAAAATTAGTATTAATATATATTTCAAAAATTGCTATATTTTACCATTGAGAATTCATTTATTGTAAATATTGTAGTTTTATTATTAAAATTAATTCATGAGAAATTACGCTAAATTTTGGCGATGTTAAATATAAGATAAAATAAATAAAAAAATAATAAAAATATTGAAAAATAAATAAAAAATTTTCGTAAAATTTTTGTTAATTTTAAAAAAAATCATATTTAAAAGCAAAAATATTATGAATCAGAAATAATCAAAGACAAAATTTAAAAGTTTTATTAATCTTCAACAATTTTGATTAATATTTGTAATATGGCCAATTTTTTTTTATTCATTAATGGAAATTTCTAAACTTTTGAATGAACGAAAAATAGACCAACTAAAAAAAATTCTTATTACGTTTGATTAATTAATAATTTTTAGGAAAAAAAATACAAAAAATTAAAGAAAAATTTATTTTATGGAATGGAAACAAGAAAATAAATCAAAATTTTGTTAATTAATTTACTAAATGACATATATTTTTTTCTAAAAAATTCAATCAAAAATAACCTAGTTTTCAAACTGAGTTAACCCAAAGTAAATATAGAAATTTACAGCTTTGTAAGATTTTAAAAAATATGTTGTTTTGCTTTTGGATTTTTAAGATAATCGGTTAATTTTTTAGAAAATTATATTTTAAAAAAATCAATTAAATAATAATTTTAAAAAAAAAATACTGAAAATCAAAGAAAAAAAATACTTCATTATTTAAAAAGGCCAAAAATATTTTCTAAAGAATTCTCTAAATCTAATTGAAACAAATCAAAAACACATCTTGTTCTAGACAGTCAAATTGGCTCAAAATCTTGATTTGGTTTTTAAAGAAAAATTTTAATTTCGACTTAAATATATTTTAATTAAAAATATTGCTTATTCAACTATATTTTTTATATTAAATCATAATGTTATTTTAGACTTTTATTGAATTAGAAAAAAATTTCAAATTTGATTTTTTTACATAATTTGTCATTGACTTTATTTCTAAAATAAATAGTTTGCTTGCTGAAAAGAAGTGATTTTTTTCAGAAAAAAATTTATTTTTGACGATTGAACTAATCATAAATTTAAAAATAATTATTCACTAAATCAAGCCAGGCAACAAACAGCTTTCCCGATTGTGAATTATTCTAATAGCGAATTTAATTCTGCCAGAATATAGTATTTGAATATATTGTATTAATTTTAAAAATCAATCAATTGAATTTTTAGACTAGCATAACTTAACTAAAATTTGTTGTGCGCAATCTCCAATATTATACATGTAATTGAATTTAATATCATATATTCTTTCTTTATTACATTAGATATACATATTTTATTACTAAAAAGCATCTAAATAAATCGATAATTTAAAAATGCTTAAAATTTTAAATTTTAGGATTACCTTTAAGGATTTATGATAACTTAGACGATGAATTCCAAGAAAATAAGCAAAAATAACCTGTTTTCAAGACACTAAATTAAAAATATTAACAAAAATATTTGTTTTCATAGAATAAAACGATTCTGGTTTTCATTTTTTATTATTCAAAAGCTAATAATTTTTACAATTTTTTTTTTTAATTTTTCTAATAACCATTTAGAAAGGAAATAGTTGAGTTAAATAGCCTTTTGCGGCACAGGGGAAAAATTTAAATTAATTGAAACAAAAATTTCAAATTGAGCAAAAAAGCAGGAGCGATAAGCGGCACGTTCCGCAAATCTTATTCACGCAATGCAGTGAATCAAAAAAGCATTCAGTTGTACAATTATTTCTACACAGAATTTTTTCATATTATATTCAAAACAAAACTGTGATTCCTTATCTGAAAATAGAAGAGAATTAATTTATTTTTAGCTTTTGCTTAATTTTGCTTTAATTCTTATAACAAGAAAAATCAAAGAAAGTAATGGTTAATGAGATTATTTCTTTCAATAATTTGTTTTGAATACCGTGAGGAAAAAATTCTATTTCTGATTATTGAAAATTTTGGCTTTCTTATTTTGTAATATGTTTTGGTTTAGAGAAAATATATAATTTTTTATACATTATGTATTAAATTGAAATCGAAGAAAAGCCTTTGGGAATTCTGAAAATGTTAGATTAATCATCAAAGTTATGTTTAGAAACAAAATTAATAATAAAATAAATTAATAAAATAACTTTCAATTAAATTGATTAATGGATGGTTTTAGTCTGCAATGAAAACTTTTTTTTAGCATAACAAGTACAAATAGAACTTTTGGAGAAACAATGAATTGTAAACAAATTTTTCAACTTTTTATTTAAAAATTAGAGTTAATTTCTTTGATTTTCAAATAAATTAATTTAAGATTGAGGCTAAAATTTTATTTAAGATTTTAAACATTTAAGTCACGAAAACAATTGAGATTTTTCAATTCAGGTTTTTTTCTCAATCAAGGTACATATTTTCTAATTTCAAGGCAAACATTTCTTAAATAAAAAGCGATCAGTTTAAAGCAATTGTCGAAAAGACCTGGAATGGCTCTAAAAAATAAATGTGCTTTGAGCTAATTGAAATCATAGGGTTTTAAATTTAGAACTAGAAGTAAATTAACGACTCATTTAATTTTTAATTCCATGTGAATAAATTTAAAAGCATTTTGATGATGAGTTCTTAAATTTGACAAGACTTTAACTAAAAAAAAAAAGAAGAAAAATTTCTTATGTTCATTTTTTGATCAAGTTTATGTTTGATTGCAAATTTTATGAAGCATTGGTTTTGTTTATTTGATTTTCTCTTCATTATAAGTTATTATCAGAACCAAAAATGTAATAATCATAAAATATTTTAATATATTTTATTACTAGACTTATTTGAGTTTAAGTTGAATAAATAGTTTAAGAAAGCTAAGAACGCAACAAGAACAATTAAAATAAAATAAATTGAAATTTCAAGACCTAAAGGTTCTTGAGCGAATCGTAAATTTTGTTCTTATTGTCGAATTATCATATCTAAAAATAACTTGCGTACAAGCTAGTGCTGATTCATTCAGCTTTTAAATGATGAAAATTACTTGAATAAAATTTTAATCTCAATAGCTAAAATATCCATAAATGTCTTTAATAATCAATCTTATCAATCGAAGTATTTAATTTATTTGTTTACATTTAGAATATTGATTTTTAAAATTTTCTTAAAGTAAGTGTTCAAAGAGATATTTGTTTTTTATTTTTCTATATTGTGCGGGGTTTATTAGTATAGGGATAAATATCTTACCTTATTGTAACTATTTAAGTAAATATTTAAGTGTAGTTCCTGAGGATTAAGGGACTATATAACTAGCTAAAATTAATTTAAAAACTATTTTACTTAGTTTAAATTTCACTAGAATACGTCGATGTAAAAATGGTAGGTATATTTTTCTAATCATTTACACAATTTAGGCCTAAGTTAAGCCTAAGTTGCTAGCATTTAGAACTTCTTTTAGTCTAAGGATCTTCTTCTTTCAGACAACGAATTTTTTATTATTAATTCAACATTTAAAAAAAATTTTTAACATTTAATTTTTTATTAGCTGTTATATTTTCACCATATTTTAGTATCTATTGAGTACAGATAAAAACAATAAATATTTTAAAGCTATAAAGACATAAAATTTTTAATATTTTACCATAAATAGTAAAATAAAACCCAAGGTTGAGCATTAAATCCGAGTTGCCGTAGAACTATTTGAAAGAATTTAATTATTTCTGTCAAACACATGGATTAAATGAAACAAAATTTTGACAAATTGAATCCGGAATTTAAATCGGATTTGATGATTTTTCAGCTGAATGGATATGTCAAGCTTTTGAAAGATTTTAAAGATTTTTTATTGTTGTTGTTGAGGTAGCTGATTTAGTTAAATTAGAAAGTCTAAGAACAAGTTTATTTTGAAATTTTCAAAATTTTTTCTATTATGCACAAAAAGCGCCCTCAAATTGCTTTCAAATTTTTTGTTTTTAATTTCAATAAAATTCAATTTTTCTCATTTTTCGATAACATTTTTTAATTATTTATTTTCTTAAGAATACTAACGTAATTAAGGCCTTAAATTAAATTAAAGTAAAGAGTACAAAAATGCTGTAACTGAATTTAAAATCAAGCTCATTTATTAATTTACTTTTAAGCAGATTGTATCGAAATTGTCCATGATATGAACGCTTCAGGAAGCGACGCGGCTAACGATGATAGTGTAGAACTAGTCGAGTTGAAAAGAAAAAATTACCGATTGAGCAAAAAGATAAAAAATGTCGATAGCCAGCAAGAGGAAGTGTTATTAGGTCAAGAAAGCAATCATACTGAAAACAAATTCGACAAATTAGACTCAAATGTAAATGATTTAAAGGTAAATTTTAGTCATAGAAAAAAAATGTCCAGCAACAAAAAAGGTCTTTGGCACACAATTGACAATATACTTGATCTAAAACTTAAATTTGATTCTAGCCAGCTTGAGAACGCGTTCAAATCGTCCTATTTAGGCGTATCGAGGTCAATTTACATAAAATACTTGCTGTTTCTAATCGTATTTACGCTCACGTGGCTCATCTATTTGATTCTTGGTAACCAGAGCCAAATAGACATTGATCAAGTTTATGCTACAGTGATTAAATATGATAATGAAGCTAATTCGACAATATATGTTCAGATAAACGAAACTAAAAGTAAACTATTAGAAAATAAAACTCTTCTTCTATCCTGTATGCTAGTTATTTGCTTGGTATATCTGGCAATATTTATTTTTTTGGTTATTATTGAATATAAAGAAAATGAGTTTAGAAAAATTGAGAATAAATTATCTCGCCAGGAACACGAGACAAAGGTCAATTTTAAGTTGGCCGAAAAAGATCTAAAATTGGCCATGGAGGAAGTGCTCGAAAAAGAGCGTGAATACACCGATTTGCGCAAAAAACATGAACAAAACTCGGCTAGAGTTAGCAAAATGAGAAATTTTTACAAAAAATGTGCCTATCCAACTGCTCTACTGGTCACATTCCTCATGCTAGGCACATGCTTTATGCTATTTTTTATTCAAGGTGATCAATTATTTGTCTCACAGACATCCCATTTTGTCTGGTTCACTGAGTCCATTCTTCTCTTCTATCTAATCTATCCATTTCAATTGCTAATACCGATCATCATCGGCCCAATTTTGAGCATTGTCTACGAGTATCTAGCACTAGATAAACAATTTAGCAACGACTCAAATGTCTATCTTCACTCTCAAATGATTATATTTGTTTTTATTAAAATTCTTCTACACTCGTCTCTTCATTTAATATCAATATACTTAAAGCTGAGCATTGATTCAATTAAACGGGACACGTTCATGAAGCTTGCCCACATGAACAAGGCTCATATGACATCACAGCAAGACAAACAAATAACAGAACGTATGATTAAATCAATTATGCCTCCTTTGTTCACACATGTGTTCGGCAAGCCAGAGGAATTTAAAAAAAATGTGAATCGTGTTGACCAAATGAGACCATTATTCATTTATCCAGTTAGTGAAATAAGCATACTATTCGCCGACATAGTTGGCTTTACTCGCATGAGTTCAAACAAAACTGCCGAAGAGCTTGTATTCTTGCTGAACGATTTGTATGCTCGCTTTGACAAGTTGTGTGAGCAGGCCGGCTGCGAAAAAATCAGCACTCTAGGCGATTGCTATTACTGTGTTAGTGGGTGCTTGAATGGGAGGCGAGATCATGCCAAGTGTTGTGTCGAAATGGGACTTTTGATGGTAAAAGAAATTGAGCTTTTTAATAAAGACCATGATGTGGATGTGAATATGCGCGTTGGAGTGCACACAGGCAGCGCACTTTGTGGCTTTATTGGCGGTAAAAGGTTCCGTTTCGACGTATGGTCCAGTGACGTCACTTTGGCCAACAAAATGGAGTCTAGTGGCCGAGCTGGCTGGGTGCACATTTCCGAAGACACCTACAAAAAACTCGACGGCAAGTTCAACACTGAACCAGGTGAGAACCAGTCCGGAAAGGCGACTTATTTTGTTGTCAGAGAATCAAAACGAGAGACAGTGGCTGATGCACTAAAGCTTAGCGAGAGTCAAAATTCGCGCCGAGTTTTGAATGAGACTGGCGAACAAAGCACAATGCATAGTCTAATAAGCAAAGAGAACTTTTTCAGTTCTATGAATGAGGAAAATTTGCTCGCTTTGGCCGTAAAGGAAATACAATTTTTTCAGCCAGAGGTAAATTTTTTGACAATGCAATTTAATTCGAAAGAAGAAGCTGATTTTCAGACATATTTAATGGGCTTGAGCACAGAAAACAACACTTGGAATAAAAAATTTTGGACTAGTCCGCGTAATTTGCTTCTATTGAGCGTTTCAATTGCATTTACAATCAATTTATGTGTTTCTAGCGCATATTTTTTGTCATTTATTGTGACTACAATGACTCATTTCAAATATACAATCAACTACAATACTCATTTTTTGAGCATTCTAATTGTCTATTCAATTCTTTTTGTTTTACAAATAGGCTTATTGCTACTATTTTTCTTTTACAATCATAAAACATCACAACAGTCCAATAGTGACTCGTCTGAATCACAAAAGTTTGCCAAAGCCAAATTAAGAAAGAAAGTTTTAATAAAATATATAACGATATATGCATTATCGCTTATTTTTTTGACTGCCATACCAATCTATCTGCTCGGCACTGGTCTTCCATTTTTGTCCAGTCTAAACAATTATCTATGGACATCTTTGCTAGACACTGACAACAATATTCAGCCTACAAAACGACTTAATTTATTCGGTCTGTATCTATATTTCATATACACTATTTCAATGGTTAATTTTGGCTCATTTGTGCAACTAAGCTCTTTGTACAAAACAATTTTGTCTTGTATTTTTGCACTCATAATTGCTTTGTGTGCATTTTTGGGCATTGATCCAAGCATTCAAATAGCCGTAATCAAGTATAATCAAACATCAGAGCCGGTAGCTACTAGCTCTTTCAGTTTTTACAGTACCATGTTCATCAAAGGCTTTGTGAGTCAAAATTTGGTTGCTATCATTGACTTTTTTCTATTGATTTTGCTTATTTGGTTCATAAATAGACAATCAGAATTGATGCAAAGAATTAGCTTTAAGTATGACCAAGAAGCTCTAATGAAAATAACATACGGAATGCAGCAAAAAGACTTGGCCAATTGGCTAATTGACATCGTAATTCCGTCTCATGTAATTAGTCATGTGAAAGAGAAAAAACAATATTCAATGAATTACGAATGCGTTGGAGTGTTATTTGTTAGTTTGTGTAATTTTTCTGAATTTTTCGAAGAGTCGTATGAAGGAGGCAGGGAACTATTGCGCGTGCTAAATGAAATATCAATTGATTTTGATCGATTGCTCGACGAGCCAAAGTATAAAGAGATAGAAAAAATAAAATCAATCGGTTCTACTTTTATGATAGCCTCTGGGCTAAAAATGGACAATCAAAACTCGGATATATCTCATTTATACGATTTGGTCGATTTTGCTCTAGAAATGAAGGAAAAACTCGAATCTTTCAATCTCGAGGCAATGTCTGTATGTCATTTTAAATTTCAAATGAAAATGGGCTTTAATTGTGGTCCTTTGACTGCTGGTGTAATTGGAACTGATAGACTATTGTATGACATTTGGGGTGATACTGTTAATGTTGCGTCTAGAATGGATTCTACTGGCCAAGCAGGTCTATTGCAAACCCCAGAAAAAGCTGCCAAATTGCTTGGTGATGATTACAAGTTCTATCAACGAGGACTTGTTCAAATTAAGGGAAAGGATAAAATGATGACATATTTTTTGGATCCTAACGAAAATAGGAAACACAATCAAAATTAAATTTTAAATAATTTTTTCTATGTTTTATAAATTATTGAAGGCTCAATTTTTCCTAAAAAATTCGTATTTTATAATAACAAAATAAAATCGGTATTTTAGTTTGTAAATGTTCAGATTTTAAGCTATTTTTTCATATTTTTTTTCTGATTAATTAAAAAAATCAAAATTTAAAAGGCATTAGTGTCTTATTTCTAATAATTTTTTAGACTAGTGAAAACTAAATAGTTTTAGCCGAGTTGTTTTTTTTTTATTTTTTTCTAATTTACTAATTCCAATATAATTAATGATTTTTCGATAGGTGTAAAATTTAATTCTTTGGATTAAAATTAAAATTTATTTTTGATTTAATAAAATTTTAAAATAATTGAATTTTTTTTTTTAACTTAAATTTAGCTAGAATTCAGTTTATAAAGAGAAATAAAAGTTGAAAACTTGTTAATCAAAATAGTCCAACATTTCATCTAATTGTCCTTTAGCTTAGAAAGATTTTAAAGTTGTGTCAAAAACATTATTTTCGTAGAATAAACCTAGAACCACAAGCATTATTTTACAAAAATTACCCGTTCCAGAGCCTATTTTCGGAGTTGATGGGAAAATTTATTTTTTAGCAAGATTTATAGTAACAAAAATAACAAATTCACCACCTCTTTTACATATTAAATATTGGTTCAGTTAATAATGATAAATTTTATAAATGATTTATAAATAAATGATATAAAAAATTCTTCTTTTTTCGATAAATTAAAATTTTCTAAAAAAAATATTTAAATTAAAATACTGCAAAGTGCATCATAGTTTTTTTCACCTTTTTTACATAAAATATTAACAAGATTTTAATTGATTATTGCTTAGATTTTCTAAAAAAATAAAGTTAAAATTTTATTTTTGTAAATTTTAATTTATCAAAAAAGGAAAAGTTGTTTTTTGTATTTGAATTACACAATATCAATATCTAGTGGAAGGTAAAAATCTTTTAAAAGTAAGAAAAAAAGTTTCGTTAAAAAATTTGTAGTGGCTGAATAGATCAGGTAGAATATGCATTAGCAACATCAAGATAAATATTCACCAATTATCATTTGACCTTTACACCTCACAATCGACGATATATCCTCACCTTAATTTGATTTACAAAGCTAGCAGGTGTTGACTGGTTGTTTTACATTATTTGACATATTTCTATATTCAACGATTGCCTTGAAATTTTTAGGGAACTAAAATTTGTTGATCATTACCTAAGATTAGATGCAATATTTTTTAAATTTACAAAAGTTCAAGTTCGAACTTTAAATTCTGGTACTAGCAACGCTTTTTTATCGATTCGAGTTTCTTCAGTACCAGTTTGACAATTTTTTTCAATATCTGGTTATATCAACCGATCACATAGGTAAAGATTAACTGCCAAAAACTTAAAGACAACTTTATCGGTTAGTAACATGGATTTAATAGGGAACTTTTTTATTTTAAGCAAAAGAAAATCTTTAAAATTAAAATTAAAGTCCGAACTTGGACTTGACTTGAGACTTTTGAATTTTAAACAACTCTGGTTGGATCCAATTCAACCAGCTCAGGTATGATATTTTAATAGAACCTTTAATAAAAAGATGATTTATCACTCAAGATATTTTTTCAAAATTCATTTAAAAATTAATATTATTCTGAATAATAAAAATCGAATAATATTTTGTTTATTTACTTCATTCTACTTCTTAGTTTATACATCTTATCAAGCTTTATTTATTTTAAATGCATATATTAGAAAAAACAAATAAAAAAGATTGAATATTTTATATTTTATTTCTTGATAAAATTTATAAATAGCATGAGACAAAATTTTTTAAATGACAAAAGTAAATTGATAAAAATATTATCAATTGAAGACAATATATTAAAAAAGATATTCATTTTGTTTTGTGCAAAAATAAACCATTACAGAAAAAATATAGAAAAATTTCAATCATCAAACCAAAGCCCGTATATACCTTAGAAATAATCTTTTCGGATAGTCATAATAAATTTAAACTTAAAAAAAATTAAAATTATTCAAAAACATAAAATGAAACGTAGTCACATTTTGAATTATTTTATTTTATCGTTCTTGTCAATTCTAGCTCTAAAGTTAATATAATTTAATCTATAATTTATTTTCTCTATTAAGATAATGCTTCCGACGTATTCAGATCAAAACGGAAAATTGTACACTGCCCCCAAATCTCACTTAAAAAACAAATTATTTGGATACTTACGGTAAATACAAAACTTTTAAGTTTTTGAAATTAATGATAATTTAGCAATTTTTTAAGGTTGATTATTTCAGATCACAACACAAGAAATTTGTTTTTTTTTCTTTTGTTGAATACTTCTTTTGCTTTTGTTGAACTTTTTTACGGAATATGGACTAACAGGTTTGATTAAAAATTTATTTAGATGTTTTCTGATAGTAAAAATTCAAGTTTAGGGCTAATTTCTGATTCATTTCATATGTTTTTTGATTGTACAGCTTTGGTTGCCGGTCTAATTGCGTAAAATTGATTTTTTATAATTTAATTTAATTTTATGAATCTAAAATAGCTCTGTGATCGCAAAATGGCGGGCAAATGAACGATATACATATGGGTATTTTAAAAATATGTTGACTTTTTAAACTTCAATATCAATTATTTTATCCTAAAAAAAATTTCATCAAATTATTGAGATTGAGAAAAAATTTTTGATAAAAAATTTACGTATGCTGACCTATTGATCATCCTAAATTTTAAATACAGCTTTGATAATTCTAATTTAGGTGAAATTTCCCTCTTTAATTAATTTAAATTAAATAAAGGAATTGCTTATAAAATTATTATTAAAACTTAAAAAAAAAGCAAAAGGAAGAAGTAATTAATTAATAGATCTTTAAATATTAATTGATATTTAAGAATTTGATATCAACAAAAGAAAAATCTTATTTATGAAAAATATTTTTAGCTATGTCCGCGCTGAAGTTATGTCAGGATTTTTAAATGGAATTTTTCTAATATTTATAGCGTTTTTTATTTTCTCAGAAGCATTTGAGGTAATGTTTTTAATTTATGTTTATCAAAAAATAAAAATTTTAAATACATTTTTAAAAAGAGGGTTTTCGAACCGCCTGAGATTCACCACGAGCGTCTTTTTGTTGTGTCTGTTTTAGGGTTTATTGTTAATTTAATTGGTATATTTGTGTTTAAACATGGTGGAGATCATGGTCATTCGCATGGAGGTTCTAGCCACGGTCACTCACATGGTTGTTCGGGTCATGGTCACTCGCACGGAACCCATGGCCATTCACATGAAAATGATTCTGGAAGCAAAATATTTGAAGGAATTTTTCTTCATATTTTAGCAGATACAATGGGTAAGAATTAAGAATTCAATATAAATAAAAATTTAATTTAAATTAAGGCAGCATCGGAGTTATAATTTCATCATTATTAATTAGGTTTTTTGACTGGCACATATCAGATCCGATATGTTCAATTATTATTGCTTTGTTAATTGTGCTAAGGTAAATTTGAAAATCTAAACACTTTTTGTTGGCTGATTAAATATTCTTTTATTAAGTGTTATTCCATTGCTAAGAGAAACTGGGGGTATACTAATGCAGCGTCAACCAAAAAAGCTTGACAAAAAACTTCCTGAAATGTTTAGGCAAATTCAAGAGATACCTGGCGTTTTGTCGGTTCAGTCACCTCATTTCTGGACGCTCTCATCAGACAAATTCTGTGGTGGAATTAAAATAGAAGTTTCATTCAATTGTGATCCGAGATATGTGTCACAAAAGACCAGATCATTGTTAACACAAGTAAATTAGATAAAAATATAAAAATGTAGAAAATTTTTATAATAAAAAATACTAAGATTGGAATTGAAGATGCTTATATTCAAATCGACTTTCCGAGTAATCTCAATCTTTGATCAATATTGCAAATCGTTTTGCTGGCCTAGAAACTATTTTCAACATCTAAACCTGATAGAATTTTGAATTTTTGAAATTTAAATTCGATTTTAATAAAATTCAAAATACTAGGATAATTAAATTTGATCAAGTCCATTTTTAGAAATATTTAGTTTAAATTTATTTAAAATAAAATAATAATTTATGAAAAAAATAAAAAATTTAAGACAAAATTTTAACTCGTTCAATTGCTGAATCATTGCTAGAATTATTTGTTTCCAAATTTTTGTAGTCGTTGATCAAATTTTGTAGTGATTGAAATGATTCTGTGAATAGACAAGACTCCATTCCATCCACTTGGGTATAATGATGCAAATGAGCTTTTCGCCTATATAATAAATTAAATCTATCTTTGATTGTACTAAATGTGTCTTTGATACATGTATTATTTGAAAGACATAACAGAGAGTATGGCTGACCAAAAGCTGGTACTGAACACAGACCAGTTTTCCAACCTTCTTGATTCCATTTAATAAAATTTAATTGTGGTTTCAATTTTTCTATGTTTCTTCTCATGTCACTAATTTGCACTTTGCCGCGAAGCATCAGGCCACATGCCAAATACAGACTTGATTTAGGATCGCATTGAAGGAGTTGATTTTCTCTTTTGAATGCATCCGAAAACATTTGCTCTATACCTCGGACTTGTAGATTGACTTTTTCACTTATGTAAAGTGGTGATAGAGAAGATAAAAGATAATGCATGCGCGGAAAAGGTACTAGGTTCATAGCTATTTCATTCAAATCAACATTTAATGATCCTTCAAATCTAGATGAACTAGTCAAATTTAGAAGCATATTAGCAACTATATTATTCATTGAATCAAATGGTTTTTCGGTTTTTTTGTTTGCACTTGAGCTATTAGCACTTGATATGATTGTGCTATTGCTATCTATTAATACTTTAGAGGGGTCTCTACTGCGAAGTGAGCTAGAAAAATTGGTGTTTTTACATGTACTCTGGGTCTTTACACATACACTCTCAATTCTATTTACAATATTGACTAATGAATGATTGTCTATAGGCATGACACAATCAGCAAAATCCGTCAGCTGTTTCATGGCCAATACACAGTTATATGGTGATGTGATTACATCATCATCTGCTGATGGATACACTGCAACTACAAAACGATGTACTTCTGGATAATCGTCAGCTATCATTCTCAAGACAGCCGTGCCTAAACCACTACCTGTTCCACCACCCATTGAATGCATTACAAAAAAAGATTCTAATGAATCACATAATTCCGCATTTTTTCTAATTAATTCTCTAATAGAATCTTTGTACTTATTACCATAGAACATATGTCCAACAGCCCAATTATTTCCTGCTCCTGATACATCAGTAACATATTGACGATGGTCGAATACTTCATTCAAAGGACCTTTCATAATTTCATTTACAACTCCTTCTTCTGTATCAATCAAAACTGCTCTGGCTCTCAAACTGCGAATTTTTTCGGTTGCGCTTCCTACTGGGATTTCGCTACTTTCAAAATAAGAGGTTGCTTTTGATCTTACGTCTACATTTCGAAAAAAAGTGCTTAATGACTCATCAAAAACACCTTTTTTATTTACGGCAGCATGCTCTCTTAATGCCAAATCCCAAAAACGGCAACCGATCTGATTTCCACATTGACCAATTTGCAAAGTTATGTTTTGGGTCATTTACCTTGACAACGAATATAATTCTATTTTAAAAAATTTAAATTTATTTTTTCTTTAAAGTTCATTATTAACTTTACTTGATTTAATTAAGTTTTCAAAATATAACTTTAATATATATTTTAGCCATTATGTTATTCTGAAATTGAAATATGCTAAATACATCTTATAAATAAAAGGTTAAAAAAAAATATTCAAGATATTAAAATTATATTTTATTTTAATTATTGTTAATCCTTATTATTGAATTTTTTCTTATTATTGATCTCAATAACCATTGATAATATTTAATTAAAATTCAAATTTATTTTGTCATCGTTATTTATTTTTCTTATTAAAATAAAATAATTTAAAAATCTATATGTGGAATCAATAGATTGAATGTTAAATTAATTATAATAAAATTTGTTATCTTAAAAAATAACTTTTAAAATTTTTGCTTAAAACAAATTGAAAAAAAATTTTTGAATGATGAAAGATTTCAAGAAAGTTGCCATTGTAACAGGTTCAAATAAAGGCATAGGTTACGCGATTGTGAAAAGTCTAGCAAAAAAATTCAATGGAATTGTCTATCTGACTGGTAGTATTCTATTTAAAAGAAGAAATTCTTAATTCAAAGCTATAATCTATTTTAGCCAGAAATGAAAGTCTAGGTCTAAAAGCTGTTCAAAGTCTTCAAGACGAAAATGTTCAAGTTAGTTTCCATCAATTGGACATTGAAGATTCACAAAGCATAAAAACATTTTCGCATTATCTCAAAGAAAAATATGATGGCATTGATATTTTGATAAATAATGCAGCCATTGCATATTTATTTCAAAAAGTTAAAAGAAATAAAATAAAAAATTTTTTAAACTAAATTTATCATAAGAAAAAAGATCAAGTAACAGAAATAGATCAAGTTATTAACACAGTACAGGTCAATTTCACATCAACATTGAATCTGTGCAATGCTTTGTTTCCACTGCTTCGACCAAATGCTAGAGTAGTTAATGTATCTAGTCGAGCAGGTTTTTTATCAAATATAAAAGATCAAAAATGGATCAATAGAATTACATCAAAGCCTTTTTCAATTGAAGAATGTGTCCAATTAATGGATGAATATATTCAGTAAATATTAAAAAGCATTCTTATTAAAATTGTAACTTTTTGTAATTTTCTTTTAAAGACTAGCAAAAGCAGGAAAACACAATCATTTAGTTTCAAATTGTTATGCTATGTCAAAGATCGGCTTGAATCTTTTAACTGAAGCTCAACAAGATTTATTTAACCAAGATAACAGAAACAATATTGTTGTAAGTTCATGTACACCTGGATATTGTGCTACTGACATGACTAGTTTCACTGGTCCATTAACTCCAGATGAAGGTACATGCTTTTTTTTCAAATTATTTTATTAGTTAAATTAAATTCATTTCATTAAAAAGGAGCTAAAACACCTGTTTTTTGTGCACTTTTACCTGAAAATTGGAATGGATCGAAAGGAAAATTTTGGGCAGATGAGCAGTGTGTCGATTGGAAAGATATTAAAAATATTCAGCAAAATAATTAATTGTTTTTCAACAGAAAACTTGAAATAAAACTAAATAAATAGCCATTTATTCACATTTTCATAGATCAGGATATTAATTGAATAAATACTATTATGAGCAATTTTTTAACTATTTTTGCAATAATTCTTAATGAATTTAAAATTTTTTTAATAAATTTCTATTTGAAAATAAAATTTTAATTTTTGAAAAATTATTAATTCATAATGATTGAGACTAAACGAGATATTTTAGATTACTATGAAAATTTGAAAAATCAAATTGATATTCATGCAGAAAATTTGATGCTTAAAGAACAATTCGATATTGCTTCTATTCATTTTTACCGAATTAAATTTTTGGCAAGGATACAAATTACAAGAGATAAAAATTTAGAAAAATTGACGAATAAAGCTGAAAATGATCAAGTGTTTGCGTTTTTTTTACCAAGGACAAATTTAATGACAGATTTAAAAATTTTCGAATCAAATATATTCGGTTTTTTGATTATTGTTAATCAATTTATAGATCAGAATGTGATTCATCATCTTAAGTATTTTGGTAAAAATCAAAAAATTTTAATTTTATTTTTTTTTAAAGGAAAATTTTCAATAAAGAAATTCAATTTAAAAGGGAAATTTTAATGAGCGGACAAGTACTAAAATAAAAGTATTTATTTAATATCAAAAAGGTTTTTTATTTTTTTATTAAGGATGTAATTATTTTAAATTTACTTATAAATCTTATTGAAAAAAGATCTATTAATAATGAAGGATTTATAGATTTATCTGAGTCAACAACCAATTTTTTAGATAAATTTGAAATAAGACGTAATTATCTGGAATTTTTAAACAAAAGTGATTTTAATATAATCAAAAAAATGATCAATTCTTCAAAATTGACCAGCTGTGATTTCGAATTTAACAGTCTTCAAGAAATTATTAAAAATCAGTTTGATCAGTTTGATTGTATTAGAAAACTGTCGCTTCAAGTAGATGAACAGTGCATATTTCAGGGTGGATGCTTCTATGGACTTAATAGTCTTGATTCATTGTTAATTGAAGGAATAGGAAGTGAGTCGTTTAAAAATAGACTTTTCATTGGAATATCAAATTTAACTCACTTGGAAATAAGCTATTCATCGATTCATAGTTTGGGAACAAATTTTTTTGATGATTTATCCAAGCTTAATTATTTGAAATTAGAGTCAAATTATCTCAGAAAAATTTTCAATTCAGCTTTTAGCGGTTTAAAACATCTAAGTGTTCTGGAATTGAATAAAAATAGAATTTTAACTGTTGATAAAGATGCTTTTTCGAATATCAACAGCTTAAAATTTCTAATCCTGCAAAATGTCATTGATAATTCGCTATTTAATTTATCTTTTCTTAATAAAATGAAAAACTTAGAATGCTTGGTTTTAACTAACGGAAATTATTCGCTAAATGACATTCAATTTTCGTATCTACCGAATTTGAAATTTTTTTGTGTATGTTCAAAAATGGTTCCAAAATTAACAAATAATAATATAGTTTTTCTAGAAATCGAGAATTTGCATCAACTCTCAAATGATGCATTTTTGAGTTGCAATAATCTGAACGGATTGTCATTGAAAGTAAACAAATCATTCATGAAACAAATTAAAGAATTAAGAGTTCAAAATTTGCAAAATATTCAGTTTTTTTCAATAAAATTTGAATTCGAAGTTATAGATGATGATTTTAGAGATATTAGAAAAATATTTGGGTTATCAGAGAAACAATTTATCAGTTGGAAAAATAACATGATGATGGTAATTTTTTTAAAATTTTTTGTAATTCATAATTAAAATTTGTATTTTAAAGCTTTCTAATTATGAAACAAAAGAAAAATTTCTAAAACATGAAATATTGGTTGGGTCTTATCTAGAAGAAAGAATCCTCGAATATATGGAAAGATAAAAACATAAAAAAAAATTAACAAAAACATTTAGTAAAATAGTGTATAATTTTTTTCTAATTTGGTATAATTCTGAATAAATATTTAAAATATTAGCTAAACAAATTTTTTTTAAATGATTTAACAAATTTTGGCAATAAAAAAAATTTGACAGCAGTGGGATTTGAACCCACGCCAGTATACACTGACCAGAACACACATCTTAAGTTTTGTTTCAAACTTGAGTCTGGCGCCTTAGACCACTCGGCCATACTGTCTTGATTAATTTTACCACAAAAATTATATTAAAATCGATTTTTTTTCCATTTTAAAAAGTTTGATTGATAATATAAATTTTTATCTGATTAATCTAAAAAAATAAAAAGCATAAATAATTTAATTTAAAAAAGAATATTTTTAAATTTATCCTCAATAATTGTTTTGGTCTTGACTATCTATCTTAAAGAATTTTATTTTTTTTACTTAAACATTATTTGTGATGATCTAGGAAATTTTAATATCGAATTTGATCAATTAATTTTAATTTCATAATAAAAATAAATCAAGACAGTATGGCCGAGTGGTCTAAGGCGCCAGACTCAAGTTTGAAACAAAACTTAAGATGTGTGTTCTGGTCAGTGTATACTGGCGTGGGTTCAAATCCCACTGCTGTCAAATTTTTTCTATCGCCATATTTTCTTAACTTTAATTCATTAAAAAATGAAATATTTACTTAAAAATAAAAATATATTTTGTTTTTTTTTTGAATGTTACAATTAGATGATTTTTTTGTTAAGATATTAAAAAATTAGAGTGAATCAAAAAAAATGCTTGTTGATTAAAAAATAAATTTTTTTTATTAATTCGTCTTTTTGAGCCAAAATACTCACGAAGCCTTTCTTAAGATATGTATTTGATACTAAAATTCCAAACTCTAAACAAATGAGACATTGAATTAACAAATCACGAAGAAAAACATTGCTTTTCCTTGACCAAAGAAACTTATTTTACTTAAATTGAAATATAAATTCTTTCTATTAGTTCAAAATATAGTTTTGCATTTTTAGCTTGACTGTTGTTTCTACATTGAACCAGTTCGAGGTGCATTAACCTATTTTACTTTCACCAAATATATGAAATCTATTTTTTATGAAAATTTTTTTTTTACAACTTGTTCAGCTGATTGAGACTGTTCCAGTCATTTATTTTTTATCAAAATTTTGAAATTTAAATTACAATTTAGATTGATAAAAATTTATATTATCAATCAAACTTTTTAAAATGGAAAAAAAATCGATTTTAATATAATTTTTGTGGTAAAATTAATCAAGACAGTATGGCCGAGTGGTCTAAGGCGCCAGACTCAAGTTTGAAACAAAACTTAAGATGTGTGTTCTGGTCAGTGTATACTGGCGTGGGTTCAAATCCCACTGCTGTCAAATTTTTTCTATCGCCATATTTTCTTAATTTTAAATTCATAAGACAAAAAGATTACTGGCAAATTGGACAGCATATTTTGCTCTTAAGTTATAAATTGAAATTCAAGCTGAAGTACTGGACTATAAAGTAAAAAGCTTTTCAAAACCTATATTTGACCAGTTAATGCATAACGGCTAAGAAAAATGAATAAGTCTTAAAGAAATATTATTTATCGCCAAAATTGGTTAATTTTATTTTTTACGAAAATATTTATTTTAATTAAAATTTTATTTTGAACTGACATTTATTTTATTTAATCATGATGTTGCAAAAAAAAAAATGCTTTGACTAATTGTTTTCAAAATCTCGTCTCATCATATTTGCTGTACTTACTCTGGATTCTGTTCTTGGAGTTTCACTTCTAGAACCATTAAAGCCAACATTTGATACTGAGGCAACAGTTGACTCACGTCGGTAATTTTCTTCTAAATCTTCAGTTTGTTTACTATATTTATCTGACGAATAATTTGAGTTTGAATCTTGTTTTTGCTCTGTTGTTTTGGGTCTCGAAACTTCTCCAATATTTAGAATTGGACCTAATTTAGAAGCAATATCTTGAAGCTTTATTTTTTAATAATAATACGAATACATAAATTTTTGTTAAATTTTTATAAATACCTCAGGATCTATGTCTTTTTTTTTTCCGCGAAGGATTGAATCAAAGTTTTTTCGAAATTCAATTAAACGAGAAGCGGCTCCTTGTCTATCACCTTGATTATACAAAAAAACTGCGAAATTCAAATTAGTATAAACATTTTCTCTAAAAAAATTTAATTAATTTTAATATAATAAGTAAATTTTATTCAAATACCCATCTAATGCCAATGAATGCTCATAAGCCTGTTTTGCATTAGTAGGATCCTCCAAATGAGTCAATGCCACTTGATATAATAAAACTTTTTATGAAAGAAATTTTTTATTTTTTAAAGTACCTGCTATAAGTGAATAAATTAGTGGTTCTTTGGGACGGAAATTTACTGCAGAATTTAGATATCTGAATGCTGAAGCATATTGTTGCATTGCTAGATGAATCAGACCAAGATTGTACAAAATTTTCCATTCAAAAGGTGACAAATAAGTGGCTCTTTTTAAACAACTAATTGCCTTGAGTAGAAATAATATTTTAATAATTAATTTTTGCAATAGACTTTATTTAAGATAAAAACAAAATTGATATTTTTACCGCTACGTATTTTTTCTTTCCAAAAAAACACATTCCAATGTTATTCCAAAGTCTTGGACTCTCAGGAGCTGTATCGGCAGCTATTCTATATTTATTTAGTGCAACGTCATGATCATTATGAATTTGAATCATATTACAAACGGCCAGTATAGATTTGTAATAAGTTGGATTGTAAGTTAGTGCATTACCCAATGCTTCAAACGACTTTTGAAATTGTCTTTGCTTTGATGAAATTTGATGTTAAAAAAAACAATTAATATCAAATTTTAAATTATACTTTCATGTATAAAAGACCTAAAACTGTCAAAATTTCACAACTTTCTGGATTAAATCTAAAAAAAAAAGGAAAAAAATTTTTAAATTTAAATATATCTAAATATTACTCTGCTGCTTTTACTAAAACTTCAATAGCGGCTTCAATATTATTTTCGCTAACAAATAGCTTAGCCATCATCAAAAATGACATTTCATTTTTTGATAAATTGATTGCTTCTTTAAAATATTGTTTGGCCTTTTCATTTTGTTTTAGATGCCAAAAACATATACCAATGTTATGTTTTATTTCCCAATCTGTGGAAGCCTTTTTGAGAGCTTCATTGAAAACATCAATTGACGCTTTATGACGACCTAGCAGAAAAAGAGATCTAGCAATTTGCTTTAAATTGAGAACATTAGCCGGATTTAAAAGCGAGCAGGACTGAAAGAGTTCAAGAGATTCCTGAATTCTACCTTCTTGCCTCATTATTAGTGCTATTAAAATCATTAAAGTAAAATTAGATAAAAAAATATTTTATTAGATTTACCGTGAACATAAAAAGCATATTCACAATTTCCGTTTGTTAGTGCAATCTGTTCCTTAATCAAATCTTTACATGCTTTGAAATCTTTGCGAATATAGTAAAGATGCAAAAGCCAATTAAGGCCATCTATACTAGGTAGCTTTGGAACTTTTTCTGTAACTAATGATGATTCATTTTTACTGGCCATTCCTAGAAAATTAAATTTAAATATTTTAAAATATGAAAGCTTGAAATTTTTAAATTATCATGTATCCATGGAAACTCGAGGAAGGTTAAGATAATCTTCATATAATATTTAATGCATTCATTTATTAATTATTGGATTTTTTATACGATACTAAAGAATTGTTAAAATTTGTCTTTTTAAATTGTTTATAAATTTAAAGAAAATAAAAGATCCTTTAAATAATCTAAAGAAATTTAATTGATAATTGTCGAAAATTTTAAGAATTTATTTATCTCCAATATTTTTAAAACAAAATTTAAACGTTTCATTAAGTTATTATGTCATGTAGAATGAAGACTATTTCAGAATTTTCCATTCTCAAAAATCACTATTGAATAATTAAAATGACTAAAAAGATTTAAATTTTAAATCTCTATAAACCCATAAGGTTTCAGTAGTTAAAACAAAGTGAAAAAAGAAAAAAAAACTAGTCGAAGTAAAATCTTAATTAAATTCCTTAAAAGAAATTCGAAAAAATTTATTATTTTTGTTAATAATGAAATAGAATTACTTTTATTGACACAAATCGTTTCATTTTCAATCAAACTGGCTCTATATTCATTATGAAAAGCCTCTTAAAAAAATTAATAAACGAGATAAGGATTTGACTGAAATCGAAATTTCGTGCCAGTGTGTGGTACTTGTACCGGTGGGAAATGTAAATGTTTTAGTTCAGGTGTCAAACGTAATTAACATTGTCATATAAAATCAGTAAATAAATGTTAAATATATCTAATGCCTAAAGTAAGTTTATTGTTTTTGTCCTTTTTTTTTATTCCATTGATTTTTGTATCATATTTTCTTACATAATTTGTATTTTATTTCTTTAAGACTTATTCATTTTGCAATTTTCTTAGCCGTTATGCATTAACTGGTCAAATATAGGTTTTCGAAAAGCTTTTTACTTTATAGTCCAGTACTTCAGCTTGAATTTCAATTTATAACTTAAGAGCAAAATATGCTGTCCAATTTGCCAGTAATCTTTTTGTCTTATGAATTTAAAATTGGATGTATGCCATCAGTGCCTATTGATTTGTTTTTAAAATATCTATTTATCTTAAAGAATTTTATTTTTTTTAACTTTGACAGTATGACCGAGTGGTCTAAGGCTTGTTTGAATGTTACAATTAGATGATTTTTTTGTTTATGAGACATTGAATTAACAAATCACGAAGAAAAACATTGCTTTTCTTTATGCTCACAGCTAACAAAATGTGAAGCAAAACGAAACTTTCTACCAAACCGAGTAGTGAACAATTGGAATGCGCTGCCGACGTCGATTGTCACAGCAAGTTCAACCAATCAGTTCAAAAACAGAC
>PJRA01000272.1:1485811-1506415 GCA_016987375.1 Brachionus koreanus
AATTAATCAAGACAGTATGGCCGAGTGGTCTAAGGCGCCAGACTCAAGTTTGAAACAAAACTTAAGATGTGTGTTCTGGTCAGTGTATACTGGCGTGGGTTCAAATCCCACTGCTGTCAAATTTTTTCTATCGCCGAATTTTCTTAATTTTAATTGATAAAGAGAAAAAACAATTTACAAAAAATATTGCAAAAAATATAGAAAAATATTGCCTATTTTATATAGTGTAATTAGATTTTTTTTTTGTTTAGACTGAATCAAAAAACTTTGAGTTTAATTTATATTAGCTTATTCAGCTCAAATAAATTAAATTATTACCAACATTAATTTTTTCAATTAATATTTTAAGAGAAATTTTTTCAATTTTAATTTATTTATAACAATTAAAAACATAAATTTTCAAATCGTTAATTTTCAAGTCGATGTTTTGATTGATTTAATATGCAAAAAAAAGTGCTTGATTTATATCACTTTTTAAAATAAATCTGAAACCCAAAATCAAAATAATCTAAATCCATTTAGAAATTTAGAATACTTAAAATTTATTAATACAAAGAATTTAAAATTGTTAGGGGATTATTTGAATGATGATTATTTGAATTTTTTAATAATTTTTTTTAACTAAAAAAGAAATCATTACTATGTTTAATTTTTAATTTATCATTAACATTCATATAATGACTTTTTCAGATATTTTAAATTGATATCATATTGTGCTTTGTAAGAATTTTTATTCCAAGTAATCCAAAAATAAATATATCAAAAACATTAGAATAATTTAAAAACAAAAAAACCACCTATTTTAACAAAAGTTTTAATTATTTTTATTACAGAATCGTTACCAGCTAATTAAATTTTGACTCGATTAATACTCAAATGAAATATCCCATTCAAAAATATTAGTAATCGATAAATTTTCAATTAGTTTTTTATTTAATTTTAATTAATTTTTGATCTTTAAAAAATATCTCCATGGGAATTAATGAAACAGATAACTTTGATCCAACTTGGTGTTTTCTTAATAGTATTTGAGAAATTGCTAAAAAAATCAGTCTCATAATGAAATTAAGAATTATTTTAAACCAACTATACAGACTTAATCTTTTGAAATCAAATTCAAATTATTCTTTAACAAAATAGTTAGGGTTTAGTTATCCTGCTTTGTTAATTTAGTTAAACCAAATTGATCGTAGAATATTACTAATATTATAGTGACTCTGAAATCAATTTTATTATTAACATTAATGATCTACAAGCAACTAATTATTTTGCTGAATATTTTTAATATCTTTCCAATCGAGACACTGCTCATCTGCCCAAAATTTTCCTTTCGGTCCATTCCAATTTTCAGGTAAAAGTGCACAAAAAACAGGTGTTATAGCTCCTTTTTAATAAAATGAATTTAATTTAACTAATAAAATAATTTGAAAAAAAAGCATGTACCTTCATCTGGAGTTAATGGACCAGTGAAACTAGTCATGTCAGTAGCACAATATCCAGGTGTACATGAACTTACAACAATATTGTTTCTGTTATCTTGGTTAAATAAATCTTGTTGAGCTTCAGTTAAAAGATTCAAGCCGATCTTTGACATAGCATAACAATTTGAAACTAAATGATTGTGTTTTCCTGCTTTTGCTAGTCTTTAAAAGAAAATTACAAAAAGTTACAATTTTAATAAGAATGCTTTTTAATATTTACTGAATATATTCATCCATTAATTGGACACATTCTTCAATTGAAAAAGGCTTTGATGTAATTCTATTGATCCATTTTTGATCTTTTATGTTTGATAAAAAACCGGCTCGACTAGATACATTAACTACTCTAGCATTTGGTCGAAGCAGTGGAAACAAAGCATTGCACAGATTCAATGTTGATGTGAAATTGACCTGTACTGTGTTAATAACTTGATCTATTTCGGGAGTAAAATCATTTTCCTTAAATTTATTTTTTTAATTTTTCGACTTAAATCATTTTAAATATATACTCTATGATGATATGCAATGGCTGCATTATTTATCAAAATATCAATACCATCATATTTTTCTTTGAGATAATGCGAAAATATTTTTATGGTTTGTGAATCTTCAATGTCCAATTGATGGAAACTAACTTGAACATTTTCGTCTTGAAGACTTTGAACAGCTTTTAGACCTAGACTTTCATTTCTGGCTAAAATAGATTATAGCTTTGAATTAAGAATTTCTTCTTTTAAATAGAATACTACCAGTCAGATAGACAATTCCATTGAATTTTTTTGCTAGACTTTTCACAATCGCGTAACCTATGCCTTTATTTGAACCTGTTACAATGGCAACTTTCTTGAAATCTTTCATCATTCAAAATTAAATTTACTTTCTAAATTGTTTGAATGGAAAAATTTTAAAAAATTCGAAATTATAATAAATTTAACAATTTATTTCTATATATTTATAATTCTAATAATTTAAGTCTTTTATTAGACTTTAAATTGTTAACAGATTTTTTAAACTTTAATTTGATATTTTACAATTAAACTAATAAAATACTATTTTTTAACAAAAATATATTCTTTTCTGAAAAACTAAAATTAAATAAGAATTTCTTAAATTATTCATACAGCACATTATAAGCATATCTTATTTTATAACCTTTAAACTTATTTTGAATTTATATATTTTTATTATAAATTTCAATTAACATATCAGAGAAAAATTTAAAAAATCACTTTTTGATATATAATTACATAAAGAATAATATTTCTAATTAAATTCTTAGTATTTATTATATCAACTTTATTTCGATCTATCTGACTTATTCTAAGTTTTAGCTTACAATTCCTTTAATATTTTTGAAATTTAAGATCCTTTGTAAGTTAATAAAAAGAAAATTAAAATCATCATACATCAAAGTAAGAAAAATTTCAAAATAAGAATATTAAAAGGTTAAAAATTTGCGCAGCTCTATTCTTATGGAATAAAGCATTATTTTTCTAATCTTCTTATTAATATTTTTAAATTATAAAATTTAATATTATTTTAGCTTTTAAAGAATGTGAGTTAAATTAAAATTATTCAAATTTATATGGCCAAAGAATTTTTAGCTTTGTTTCATCAATTTCTAAATAATTTAAAAGTATTTTAAAGTTAGGAGATGAATTATTATGAGCTTAAATAAAGACAATCAGAGCTTATTTATTTTGAAATTTTAAAATAAATTTGCATTTTAAATCTGCTGTATACACCACTCACCCCTTCTGGATTAAATTGCATGAAAGTATACTCGTCTCTCGAGCAATATTATTCAAACGTGTATTTTTTTCTCAAAATTTACTTTCTTCTTTCACATGCACCCTCAACTCTTGCAAAATTTTTACATGTTTTGCACTTATTTAAAATTCGCTTAAGCTGTATTTCAAAGCGCACATATACAATTTGAAATATTTGCTCTATAAATTGGAAAAAATTCAAACTACATGCAAACACAGCTACAGAGACCATTTTTGATATCTTATTTTTCTTTCATAGAAATAAATTATTTCAAATTTTCTGTATTTCGTTTCAATTAATCTCATTTAGAATTCAAATCGATTTTTTTCATTTGCGAACAGCATTAATTTATTGTCCACCACAAAACGTTGAACAATTGTACACATCAATTTGTTCAATGCGAATATAAAAAAGCGTATCTGTTTTATATTTTTAACTTAAAAATAATTAAACTAATTTTTGGATAATATTTGAATAGTCAAGCTATAAACACGGGTCACTCAGCTAGTAAATCACAGCCGAATTACACAAGTCAACAGCATTTTACGGCGACAGACAACGAACACGGTCAGCTTAACCAATTCGATAAAGCGAAAAGAAATTCAATTAAACAGAAATTAAAGTCGACAAGTTTAGTGTCGAGTCCGAGTGAAACAGTGGGACAAAAAACTAGCCACGTCAAAAAACAATCTAAAGCTAATAGAGGGATTGAATCATCGCTGTCGTCAAGCTCAGTCGATTCAATTGGAAAGCAAAAGGGGCAAAGAAACGATAAATTGAAGGCCATTGAGGTAAAGATAAAGCGAATGGAAATTGCCGGCAATACTGACTTGAACAATTCGAGTGTACAAAAAATAGATGATGAAGACGACCATAACCAAATAGATACTTCATTCGATCATCCGCCGTCTAAAAAACTTCTTACTTCACCCATTGTCTATTCGAACACGAACGATCAAGCAAAAACTGATGTAAATATGGTTGTTAGTCCGAATAACCCTATTGATACTAGTGCATCCACAAATCCGACTGACGATTCACAGACTGTAAATATGTTGGAACAAAATACAGATGCTAATGATGTAAATAAATTGGATCAAGACCAACCAAATGATGTATCCATGAATAATTCTAATGGAAATAACGAAGAAACTGATGATGGTACTAATTTTTTTTAGTAATTAAAGAACAAAATTTGACATAATCAATTAAATTTTTTTAGTACTTAAATTAGTCAGAAATATTTAATTAATTCAAAAAATTTTTAAATTATTAAATTTTTATTTTCTTAAAAAGGATATTTAGTTTATTTGAAAACTTAAAATGCTTTTTCTAAAAATTAAAACTAAAATAAAAAATATCAATTTTAATAGATAGTCGAGCAGAGGCTACTTTTCAACTAGTGGTGAACGACTTTTCAAAATTTAAAGACAGTAAAGAATCAAGATTGAGTGCGACACCATGCATAGTCAGAAATTTGCCATGGAAAATTTTAGCCATGTCAAAACAAGTAAGCAGTGGTGAAATGGTATTGGGATTTTTTTTGCAATGCAACGCTGAAAGTGAATCAAATAGGTGGTCTGTGTGTGCTAGTGCAGAACTAAGATTGTTACACACAACAGATCCCGAAAAAAATTTTGTCAAAAGTACATAACTTGAGCTAAATTAAAATAATTTAAATTTAATGCAAATTCTTTTTATTTTAAAAGAAATTCAGCATTTATTTTATCTAAAAGAAAATGACTGGGGATATTCTCCATTCATACCCATGAAAGATATTCTTGATCCGGAAAAAGGTTTTTACAACGCCCAGAAAGACTGCATAACACTTGAAGTTTGGGTCAATGCTGATGCACCTCATGGAACTGCCTGGGATTCTAAAAAACTTACAGGTTTTGTTGGTTTAACTAATCAAGGTGCAACATGCTACATGAATTCTCTTCTACAAACTTTATATTTCACAAATGATTTGAGACGGGCTGTTTATTTGCTTCCGACCGAAACCGATGATCCCATTAAAAGTGTACCTTATGCTTTACAAAGAGTTTTTTATGACCTACAATTTTCGGAAAAATCTGTAGGAACAAAAAAGCTAACAAGATCGTTCGGTTGGGAAACTTTGGATACATTTATGCAGCATGATGTACAAGAATTATGTCGAGTTGTTAGTTTATAATTTATTTATATCTAATCTAGAAAAAAAATTTAAATTTTACCATTTTTAGTTGATGGATAATTTGGAGACCAAAATGAAAGGAACTAAAGTTGAAGGAACCATTCCAGATTTATTCGAAGGAAAAATGATTGTAAGCTTTTTTGATTCTAGTTAATATTTTTCTATTTTTTGAAATGCTTTTCAATTTTAAAATAGGCTATATTTAATTAACGAATAAAAATATTTTCTCAGAATGCTTTAAAATTTTAAAAGAAAAATAATATTTTTAAAATCATAAATAATTATTCGTTGTATCATTACGGAAAAAAATCTAATTTTTTAAAAAAAATTAAAGAGTTTGAAAAACAATATCACTTTGTTTGGTTAATTTTTTTTGATCAGATTAGTTTTAATGTCATGTTTAAATAAATTATGAAGACATAGAAAGCTATTTGAATGATGATGATCTATATTCACAAAAAAAATAAAATTTTCAATAAAACTTAATTTTATATCTTAGCTGTCCAAAGATTTTCGTTAATCAAAAAATGTAGATCTTAGTATTAATGATGAAGATATGCAACAAAACCAATATTGGTTCAATCGCAAAAACAGGGTCTTAGAAAGACACTTTTAAATAAGAATGTGCATTAATATCAAATAAAATGGAACTTAACTTGATCATGGTTAAATGAAATTTACCTCATTTAGCATTTCAAATATAAAATTAAGATTATCAGCAAAAAATAAAAAAATTCTAAGCAAATACAAACATTTTTCTAAAACTTAAACAATCAAACTTTTGATGCAAAATTAATTATGGCACAGGATTAAATTAACACGAATTTTTTTTCTTTTTAGAATAAAAAAAATGCTTATTATATGGTATATATGATAAATTTTTTTTTAAATTCAAGTTCTTTAAATTCAAAAAGTCTTTACTTTTTCTTAATTAGTTTACTCAATGATTAATAAATTTTTAGCCAAATTTAAACCAAAAAATAATTTTTAAAATTTTTTAAATTTAAATGAGATTTTTTTTACAAATATTTTATTTTAAGTCATACATTAAATGTAAACATATTGACTATGAGTCCAGACGCACAGAGGGCTTCTATGATATTCAGCTTAATATTAAGGGAAAAAAAGATATTTACGAATCATTCAAAGATTATGTAACTGTGGAAACACTCGAAGGTGAGAATAAATATGATGCTGGCAAATTTGGCTTGCAAGAAGCCCAAAAAGGCGTTATCTTTGACAAATTTCCTCCTGTACTTCATCTTCATTTAATGCGATTTCAATACGATCCACAAACTGATAGTAATATAAAAATAAATGACAAATACGAGTTTTTTGACTCTATTGAACTTGATGAATTCTTGGAGAAAAACGAGCCAACACCAGCAAAATACTTGCTCCATGCTGTTCTAGTTCACAGTGGCGACAACCATGGTGGTCATTATGTTGTTTTCATCAATCCAAAATTGGACGGCAAATGGTTTAAATTTGATGATGAAGTTGTCAGCAAGTGTTCTAGAAAAGATGCGGTAAATGCCAACTTTGGCGGAAATCAGTCCGAAGAGCTCACTTTCAGACACTCGACCAATGCCTATATGTTAGTTTATGTGCGTGATTCTCACAAAAACCTAGTTCTAAGTGAAGTGAAAAAGAATGACATCCCTCAGACACTTCAAGACAGACTAGCCGAGGAAAAGCGAATCGAACTTTTGCGCAAAAAAGAAAGAAACGAAGCTCATCTCTACATGCAAATAAACATCATATTAGAAAAAGAATTTTATGAAAATAATGGTAATGCGGATCTGTTCGACTCGAATAAGATAGAGTGCACCAAGCAATTAAAAGTAAAAAAGATAAGCACCATGCTTGAATTGGCCCGCCAAATCGCCGAGCTATTAGACCTAAATGTCGAAGACATTCGCATATGGTCAATAATGAGCCGGTACAATTACACATTTAGACCTTTGAATTGCTATGAATTAAAAGAATATGGCAACAAAACAGTTCAAGAAGTTTCAAAACAGGATTCTGTATGGCGCATTTTTGTCGAAACATCACATGATTTGTCATTTTCGAACAATTTTGACTATGTGTCTCTAATAAATAAATATGAAGATGTCGAACAGTCTGAAAGTGTTTTGAGGCAACAAAAGCTAGCTCCTTACAAATCTGATGAAGTCATGATTTTGTTCAAATATTTTGATCCAAAGACAAGCTCATTACGTTATGTTTTTCGAATGAATTTGTCCAAGACGGCCACTTTACTTAGTATACAAGATAAAATAAATAAAAAAATGAAGTTTCCGCCGCAGACCGATTTGCTCTTTTTTGAAGAGGTCAAAATAAGTCAAATAACACCGCTGGTAAACAAAGAGGACACTTTGATCAAATTGGCACATGAACAACTTCTCGATGGTGACATTTACGTGTTTCAAATAAACGAAAATGACAGACTTAACACGTATAAATTGCCGACTGTTAGCGACTACTTCAAAGACTTGAGCTTGAAAATAGAAGTTTTGTTTTGCGACAAAAATTTGCCAAATGACGAAGGATTTGTGCTCAATTTGTCTCTTAAAAACAAGTACACTGAATTTGCTAAAATGGTTGGTGAACACATTGATTACGATCCAGAGAAACTGCAATTCTTCAGGCCTAATCAAAATGTGTACGATCTTAAATCACAATTAGGCATGAATCAAGCAATTAAATACAATCAAGAATTGCAGTTGAAGGACATTTTTCAAATAAAAACTCAAATGTATCAGCAAACTCAACCAGGACAGCAGCAACAAATTAGAAAAATTTTCTATCAAAAATTGAATTTAAAAATAATGGAACTTGAGGAAAGGCGACCATTCAAATTGACTTGGCTTAGTTCGAATTTAAAAGTTGAAAAAGAGATGGTTCTTATGCCATTGAAAAAAGCAAACGTAAAAGATCTTCTAGTCGAGTGTAGACAAGAATTGCTTAAGGAGAATTTGATCACAACAGAAAATTTTGAGGACAAAAATTTTTGCCTAAGACTAGTGGAAATAGTTGGTTCAAAATTGCACAAAATTTTCCGTGAAGACATTTCGATCGAAAGTTTAGAAGCGACTCAAACGTCAAATAAATTGTACAGAGTAGAGCAAGTTTTGCCCGAGGAATTTGATCTTCTTACAAGCACTGCTTGCAATGTTGGTGATGACTACTTGCTCCCAATAGCTCATTTTACCAAAGAGATATATGCAACTTTCGGTCTGCCTTTTTTGCTAAAGGTCAAGCTTGGCGAGCCTTTTAAGGAAATTAAGCAGCGCATACAGCGCAAATTAGATGTCAATGAGAAGGAATTTTCTACAGTAAAATTTTTTTTAGTTTTTATTATTAAAGAAAATTTTTAAATAATTCGTTTTAAGTACCGTTTTGCGTTGATTAGCATGGGCACAGCTAACTATTTGCCAGAAGATGAAAATTACAAATTTGATTTATCAAATTTAAGCGGTGTTCAACCATGGTTGGGGATTGATCACCAGAATAAAGCGGCTAATAAAAACAAAGGACGATTTTCTACAATGGAAAAAGCGATTAAAATTTTTAATTAGATGAGAATATGTTTTTTTTTTTTTAAAAAGAAAATGACTTTTGTTGAATTTTATTTTTCAATATTTTTTTCGTTTAAATTTAACCTTCAGACTTCAGAGTAACATATATAGAAAGAGAAAATTTGAAATTTAATTTATTCTATTATATTCGATGTTTAGTTATTCACTCATTTTGGGTTTATAAATGGCAAATAGCTTGTGACCATTGGTGATCATTATTATTTTAGCAATTGACGTGTTTGACTGAAACGGTATTCATCGACGACTCATAAATGCTTTATTTTGAGTCTTTAAAAAAAGCAGTCTCGGATATTCAATTTTCACAAATGAAGAAATTTTTAATTTTTAAATTATTTATTTAAAAAAAAATTAAAATTAAAAATTTAATTTACAATAAATTTTAAACATAAAAAAAATTATTTGAAAAAACTAATAGCAATTTTGATTAGATTAATACGCCCTTAGACTGGACGTTGAGTTTCAGAATTTTATCATTCTTAAAAAACTATTTAAATTTTAGTAGTAATGGACGGAATTCAGATAAGTAAATCAGATCAAGAGTTCAATCCATATTTAGAAGAATTGTCTGGTCAATCTAGAGATATATCACATCAAGCCGTGTGGACCCTTAGCTCTTGTAAGTCGGGATTTGGTGTCGAAAATTTGATTGACAATTCACTGGAAACATTTTGGCAGTCCGATGGTCCTCAGCCTCATCTGGTTAATATGCAATTTAAACAAAAAACTAAGGTAAAAGATATTTGTATTTATGCCGATTACAAATCAGATGAGAGCTATACCCCAAGTCGAATTGTTATCAAGGCAGGTACTCATGTAAACGATTTGAGAGAAATAGGAGCATATGATTTATCTGAGCCATCTGGATGGATTATCATTCCTCTTAAAGATCCAAAAGATAGTAAAAATCAGCCAATTAAAACTTGGATGCTTCAACTTGCAGTTTTGGCTAATCATCAAAACGGTAGAGATACTCATATTCGTCAAATCAAAATTCACTCACCCATTGAGACAACTTCGGTTATTTTGCAACCAAAATTTAGTGCTGTTGAACTTTCGGAATGGTCTTTTATTAGATAATTTAAACAATTTGATTCAATTTGTAAATAAAAAAATTCAATTTTTTTTAATTAATTAACAAAAATAAATAAAATCTCGTTTATAAGTTAAAATTGTAGTCGTAATCATTAATTATAAAACTATAAGAGTTTCACTTCAAATTTTTGAATTATTTTATGAATCAAACAAAACTTGATGACTCAATTCCTTTTTCTTTTTTCAATGATCCTAACTTTATAATTTAGCGTGAAGATAGGTCAAGAGGGTGGAGGAGTTCTTATTTTTGTAGAAAATAAAGTAAATATAATTTCATTTAGTTATTTTAATGAAATTTAAGGTATTTCGCTTGAAATTCAAACTAAGACTGAAAATATTAGCTTTCTTGTCTGCTATAAACCAGCTAGTTTTAATAATTTGCCATTTTTAGACATATTAGAGCAATTATATTATAACTTAATACCATTAACAGGCTGTTAATTGTAGGAAATCTAAATATGGATCATATTAATGGTGATACCAGGTCTTACTCAAAAATGTCTTACTAATGAACCTACCAGGATAAGAATCAAATTTAAATTAGAGGAGACCTAAGAATTGACCTAAGCTATTTATCAATTAATCATTCTGATGAGTCTATTTCTATCCTTAAAATAAAATTATCCAATGGAACTCAAGTAAATTAAAATGTTCTGTTAAATAAAATATAATAAATTTTATTCTGATCAACCCAATATCTTGATCTTTTTTGTTTGATTGTTATAAAAAGCTGGAACTTTAAATTTTTATTAAAAAGCGAAAATTAATTTATACACAAGCACTTATTTTTTTTGTATTAAAGATTAAATTCTAGCTAATTCTTAAAAAAAATCCAGCTTTTAATTAATTTTTACTAAGATGTCTTATAGAAGAAAATATTTATGCCTAGATTTTAACGGAGAAATTCCACGTAATATACAGAATAGAATAATTGAAAACAAAATACATTGATCAAAATGAACGTGTCGCAATGATTGAAAACACTACCAAAATTAATAATTTTGCTAGCGAAAATGATCTAACTAATAAATAGCAATGACTCAAATACTGGTATTTTCCGACAAATGGCTTCAGCACTGGTTGACCATGAAATTTGGGCAAAAACACGCAGCATGGGTTCCAGATAATTTCCCAATATTGTATGCATTCAAAGGTAATTTACATAAAAAAAAATTTTTTTTTAATTTTTATTTTTAAGAGTTTTTTCAATCAAAAAAGTCGTCATTTTCTGAGTCCGAATTCAAATTTGTCACAAGAAGCTTATTGAAGCAAAAATGCAACTGGCAAAAATGGAATAAGCTCAAACACATTCTGAGCCATCAATCATCAACATGCCTTCAATCTTCTAAATAATTAATTAAACTTTTTTTTAATAAAATAAATAAAAATAACCTTTCTTTAATAATTTTATTTAAAATTAAATTTTTGAAAAAATTGCGAAAATTATATTCGTAATATTTTTGAATAAGAATTTACAATTTTTTTAAAAATTATGTCCATCTTTAACGAAAACTTGACGAAAAAAAAACGAAATTTTTTTATAAAAATTATGATTTTTTTGTAACTGTATTATTCATCAAAAGAACTATTATTCAAATTCATTTGTAGTAGGATGTCCGTTTGGTGATCATAAATTTTTACTTGTCATTTCCTGTGTCTACTCTTGAAAAGAATAATTATATTAATTCAAGCTGTTTTTCAAATAAAATTATTTTTCATCATTTTATTCTATTCAATTAAGATTTAATTCTATTTTAAATTCAATTCAATTTTTAATAATTTAACTTAATTTGATTCGATTTTTTTTAACATTTAATAGAATATTAATAATTTAATATTTTTTTGAATTATAATTAAAAATTAAAAAAAAATTTTTTTTTATTTTCTCTTTCGTTTGGTGCCCGTCAAATTATTTCTTACTTTAAAAATTTTTGTTATGATATTCAAATAAAATAATTTCTGAAACTATAAAATCCAGAATTTTAAAATCTTTAAAGAAGTATTTTATTGCTATTTTTTATTTAATAAATTTTTGTTTAAGTATACTTTGAAATTGATGAGCAAACAAATTCATTATTTTGAAATTAGTCCATTTATTCAATTTTAAAAGTTTTAACAGTGTATGTTTTACATGCTTAATAAAAGACTTACTTTTAAAGCTTATTCAATATTTTTTTGAAAATAATTTACTTGTATAACTAAAGCCTTTGTATTGATTTTTTATTTTGATTTTATCAGTTTATCTGAAAAAAATATATCTAAATTGTTATGAATGAAAAATTTAGATGAAATTAAATGCCTTACTTAAATATCGTGTAGTAATTTATTTTTATTAAAATCTAGGGTTTTTATAAGTTGTTGTTAAATTTTCTGGTTTTTAGATGACACGCATTATTTTAATGATTGCTTAGCAGCAAAAATTTTTAAAATAAAATTTTGATTGAAAAATTTCAAATTTAATTATTAGTTTAAGAAACTATTTTGTTTTTAGAAATTTTTAAAGGAAATATCTTTAATTGGTCTAGTTTACCTTATGGGAAAATAAATTTAAATTTTTTTTTGTCAAATATTGCTCTCTCTCTCTCTTTTTTTTTATCATTTATTTTTTAACATATACTATATAAATGAATGCAGACAATTTTTTCTAGACTTACTAACAATCTTAAAATTAAAAATTCAGATTGAAAATAAAAATGTTAAAAAAATTCCTTTTCTTTGTGTCTTCATCATCAAAAATTAGTCAATTTAACAAAACTTAAATTTTAGATTATTTTTAAAGAAATGCGTATCGGACAATGGGGACTAAAATCGACTTTTAAGTCGATATTTTTTTTAATAGCAATTTTAAACAATGTTAAGTTTACATACTCATTTTATGTACCCGGTGTTGCCCCACAAGATTTTCGAAAAGGCGACCCTGTTGAAGTTAAAGTAAGGTGACTTTTAATTCAGATATTTATAAAAAAACTCACATGTTTGTGAAATATAGGCGGTAAAAATGACTAGTACCAAAACTCAATTGCCATATGAGTATTACAATTTGCCAATACACTGCAGGCCACAATCCGGAATCGAATACAAATCAGAGAATTTGGGTGAAATTTTAAGAGGTGATCGCATTGTAAACACTGATTTTTCAGTCAACATGGATACAAATGAAAAATGTAAAATGCTATGTCAAGACATAGAGTTAAGTGAAGAGCAAACTAAACAAGTTATAAAGAGAATTGATCAAGCCTACCACGTTCATCTGTAAAAATTGAATTTATTTATTTATATTTAAAAATTAAAATTTTTGTTCATTTTTTAGTTTAGTGGATAATTTGCCATGTGCCACTAAATTTCAACTATTGGACAGCAAAGAGGAACAATATGAACACGGCTATCAAATTGGCTATTTAAATAATGAAGAATACTTTATTAATAATCACATTCGTTTCATTCTTAAATATCATAATGAAAAATCTTCAGATTTATACCGTGTTGTCGGTTTTGAAATCGAAACACATAGCTTAAATCATTCAATGCAAAAGCCAAAAGAGAACAGACTATGTTCAATTGAAAGCGATTCGTCAGATAATTCAGTCGTACCTCATAAGCTTGTTCCTGGCCAAAAAAACAAATTACACATGACTTATGAAATCAACTGGGTTGCTAGTGAAATTGCTTGGGCATCAAGATGGGATTCTTATCTTAAAATGAGCGATGTGAAAATCCATTGGTTCTCAATTGTAAATTCACTAGTAGTCGTATTTTTTCTTGCCGGTATTTTGAGTATGATTTTGATTAGATCGTTACGTAGGGACATTGCCAAATATAATAGAGAAGATGAGCCTGTAAGTATCAATTAAATTTTATATTAGAAAATTTAAAAAGTTTACTAAAATATTTAAATTAAAAGATAAGTATTTTTAAAGGAATTATTAATTTAATTTTATAAATTTGTTTTTTATTTCGAAGAAATTTTTTGTTTTATTTTATTGTGAATTTTCTAAATTAAAAAGTTTTTTTATTATGTGATCTATTTTTCCATTGATTAGGTATATTATATTTTATTTATTTATTCACATTAATGAACATCTTGTAGGCGACGTAAAAAGAAATTAAAGTAAAATAAAAAAAATAATATAATAAAAAAGTAGAAAAATAAATAAATAATTTTGTAAATAAAAAATAAATTAAAAAAAAAATGATTAACTTATCACGTTTCTAATTTTTTATAAAAAATTATTTATTTTATTTAGGAAGAGGCTATTGAAGAAACTGGATGGAAATTAGTTCACGGGGACGTTTTCCGACCACCTAGACATACCGAACTATTGGTTGTTTTGGTCGGATCTGGTATTCAACTATTCACAATGTCTTTTATAATTATAGGTACATATTTTTTGTTTAAAAAAAAAATTTTAAACTAAAACATTAAAACTTAAGTTTTCGCGATGCTTGGCATGCTTTCGCCATCGTACAGAGGTGCCTTGGTAACTAGTTCTTTGTTTCTATATGTATTCATGGGGTAAAAAATATATTTTTCCAGCTTCTCTAATTAATCAATTAATTAATATTCATAGACTGATTGCTGGATATTATGGAGGTCGATTGTACAAGACATTACGAGGATTACATTGGAAAAAATCGGCTCTTATGACAGCTACATTTTATCCTTTTGTTTTGTTTGCTATAAGTTTTATACTTAATTTTTTCATTTGGGGAAAAAAATCTTCTGGTGCAGTTCCATTTACAACTATGCTTGCCCTACTAACTATGATATTTGGCATTTCACTACCCTTAGTATTTTTTGGATATTATTTTGGATACAGAAAACAAGTAAATAGCAAGTATGAAATAAAGAAATTTAATGCTTTTTCTTTCACTATTAAAGCCATATTCTCAGCCAGTTCGAACAAATCAAATCCCTCGCCAAGTTCCAGATCAAGTTTGGTACATGAGTCCAATGGTTAGCACATTAATGGCTGGTATTTTACCATTTGGTGCTTGTTTCATTGAATTATTTTTCATTTTTTCTGTATGTTGAATTTTATAATTTATTAATGATAAATTTTTTAATTTTTTTCCTATTATTAAAGGCTATTTGGGACAATCAATATTACTATTTGTTTGGATTCTTATTTTTAGTATTTTTAATAGTGGTTATTTCGTGCTGCGAAATAGCAATTGTAATGACTTATTTCCAATTGTGCGCTGAGGATTATCATTGGTGGTGGCGCTCGTTCATAGCATCTGGTGGATGTGCTCTATATGTATTTTTCTATTCAATATTTTATTATGTTACTGAGGTAAACTTTATTTTAAATTTAAAGATATTTTGAAAATATTATTTTTCATTTAGCTTGACATCACGGAGTTTGTTCCTACTATTTTATATTTCGGTTATTCATTCTTAATTTCATTCACAATTTGGATTATAACTGGAACAATAGGATTTTTTTCCTCATACTTTTTTGTTTCGAAGATTTATGCAGCTGTCAAAATTGATTAAATTTGGTTATGATTATTTTAATGATCAGCTATGAATCTTAAAAATATTATTATGTTTTGCTTGGTAAATTTTAAGGAATTCCTCTCAGAATGCTGAAGAATATTGGAATTTAAATTCAAAATAAAAATTTTTCATACATTTTAAAATGTTTTTTAAATATTTATATTATTTGAGTAGATTCGTATTAAAAAATATCGATTAAAAATAAAAAATTATATCAAAAAAAGTTAATTTTATTTTTTAACTAGGACAGAAAATCGCTAATTTTAGGAAAACTACTTAAAGTTTAGAAGCAGGAAAATGTAACACCGTTACAAAAATGAAATTGAGAAAGCTTAACGAAGAGCAACAAAGTTGATTCCAAAAATGCTTAATTTGTATTATCAACAACTTTTGTTTTGTTTTTGTTCACAGAATTCTTAGTCTAATTTTTTTTTCCAAACAAAAATATGCTTCGAAGCGATTTTTTTAGTTAAAGAGCACACAGCTATCTATTACATATTAGTCTAATATAACCGATTAAGTATCTTTAACTTTCCTAAGCTTATTGATTCCAACGAGTTTTGAAAAAACATTTAAAATTTCAAATTTTTACATTTCATTTTTAGTTTTAAAGGGTTTGTTCATGTTAAACTTTTAAATATTATAACATAGTTAGCGCTTCATGAAAATATGATTATTAATAAATTAAGAAAGAGTTTTTATTTTATTTAATATTCGTGCTCAAATAATCAAAAAAGGTAAAAATAGTTTAAGCATTGCGGGCTTAACAAAATGTAGCTTACATTAAAAATAAAACTAGAATGACTTTATACCTACTTAGTGTAAATTATTAAAAACTAATAAATAAATAAATATAAAATATAGTTTTGGAGATTTACCTCCACAGGCTTATCCGAGCGGTAAGAACCCTCTTTTCAGCCTGCATGTTTAACGCATTGAATAAATTAAAAAAAAAAACGATTGTATAAAATAAATAAGTTAATTATCGATTTAATTCTCTAATAAAAAAGTTTGGTATATTTTGTTTATTACAGTATTTACAGAAAAGACGGTTCATTCTTTCCTTGATTAGTAGGATATTTAAGCTTTGGTGAATATGCGCGATTGAGGTCTTTAATGGGAAAGATTTTACGTGCCTGAGTATTTTATTTTGTAGTTTTTGTAAGTTTTTTTTGAAGCTGGGAGACGATACTTGATATATAGCCAAGCTGTTATCGAATATAGATCTGATCATTGATTTAAATATTATAAGTCTTAAGTAAGTGCTGTTTTTAAGCTTTAATCGTTTGATTTTGTTGATAGTGGAGATCCTGATTGCTATTTTTTTCGTGATATGTCTGAGGTGGGGGGTGTAGTTTAGTTTTGGGTCTAGTTTGATACCTATAAATACTGGGAACGGGTCAATTGGGATAAGTTGTTCTTTAATTTTGTCTTCAAGACCATAGTTTTTTTCATAGTTTTTTCTGTACCCGGCTGTGGTTAACGTAGTCTGCGTGGTTTTATTTTTATTTATTGTGAGTCCTTTATTCTCGCAGAAGCTGATAATATTATTTATAGCTTGTTGTAGCTTTTCTTGGATCTCTTTTTTATTTGAACCTGAGGTCCAAATAACTAGATCGTCAGAATAGATGGCGTGGTGGACTGGTTCTAGAATGACTTTGGATATTTCACTGAAGTAAATTATAAACAGGATGGGTGAGAGGCAGCTACCTTGGGTTACCCCGCATTCGATTTTTTTCGACGACGAAAGACAATTATTCACTCGCACTTTAAATTCTCGATTTTCAACAAAACTTTGAATCCATTTTTTAAAGTTTAGGCCGATGTTTAGAGCGTTAATCGAGTTTAAAATACCGTTGTGTGGTGTTTTATCGAAGGCTTTTTCAAGGTCAAAGAACACTGCTCCTGTCATGCGCTTTTTTTTAAAATTCGTTATAATTGAATGGTTGAGTTTAAGTATTTAATCCTGGGTTTTTCTATTTTTCCTGAAACCGGCTTTGGTTTTTGGCAAGATGTTCTCTTTTTCGATCCAGTTCTTCAGTTTTTGATTGATAATTTTTTCAAGCCATTTACTTGAGCAGTCGATTAAGATATCGAACGATATAAAGAGAGTTCGTTTTTAGGTTTATCTTTTTTAGGTATTATAACAATCGAGGAAGATTTCCAATTTGCTGGAATATAGCCTAGGCTTAACGATGAGTTGAATATATTTAACACTCTATTCAGGTAATTTTTCGGAAGACGTTGGAGTATTTTGTAGTTAATTGCGTCTTGACCAGGAGCAGTCTTGCTATTTAGCTTGGATAATGCGTCTATGAGTTCCGGCTTGCTGATGGTATTTTTGTCCAAGTAGATCATTGAGTCGTTCGTTTGAGGTGTGTTGATACAAGGTGTCGTGTTTGAGATGTGATTATGGTTATTAGTAAAAATTTTAGATAAGTTATCGGCGAACATATTTGCAATTTGAAGATCATCATTTATATCTTGGTCGTTTATTCAAATAGTAATTTTTGAGTAAGTAGAACTGGAATCATTTTCTAGATCCTTGATCAGTTTCCAGTCTTTGGCGTTTAATTGATTGAAAGAGTTTAAACTTTTAAATTTCTCAGATAAGTGATGCTCTTTGAATTTAAATATTATACGTCTAACGTTACGTTCAATAAAGTTTCCTAATTTTTTGTGAGTAGGAGAATTGGTCTTTAGGTATAGACGTCTAGTTTTTTTATTTTGTTTAATCAGCTCTAGGATATATTCTGGGACTTTGACATATGTGCTTGTCTGAGCTCATTTTAAATTCAAATTTTGACTGCTCTAAAGCTTGATTAATGTCTAATATAAGGCAATTAACTTCTTCGTCTATTTGTTGCTCATTTGTGATCAGTGGAAATTTGAGAGATTGATTGTCTAAGATTTTATCGAATTTGTTCCATTTACTAGATTTAAATACTTTTGTTCTTATAACTGGAAGAGTTGATAAATGAGTAACTGTAGGCAAATGATCACTGATAGATGAGTCAATAACTTCATGTTTGTCGAAATAATTGTAAATAGATGCCGAACATAGACTGAGGTCAAGCGTACTTTTACCCAATGGGTAAGTAGCTCTGTTGCAATTTAGGATTTTTAAGTTGTGATCGTCTAAAAATTTAGATAATATTCTGCCTTTTTTGTTCTCAGCGTAACAATTCCATCTTTTATGGTTAGCATTTAGGTCGCCGATTAAAAACTAAATATTTTTAGTGAAATCATAAACAAAGCATCAATTACACATGCATTATTTAGATTCGAGTTTAGTCTCAACACATATCTATAATCATAATTAGTTTTTTTATAAAAAACTCAGTTTAAGTATTTTTTTTTCATCTGATTTGATCAGTTTCTTTTTATTGTGACTGACTAACGCGTATACGCAGATATGGTTGCAACCAAGCAGTTATATCTGACATCTCAATATTTATTTTTTATTCACATGCGTTAGTCAATCAAAACTTTCATTGAATTTAAAATCTGATTCGAATTACATTTTATTAAACTTTTTCTATTTTTACTGAACAAACAATTTTATTTTCTTCAGTCTAAGTTTTAATATTCTAATTTTGGAACGGTCGTTTTCATATTTTTAAAATAAATATCATAACAAATAAAACCTCTTATTTGTAAACTGATTTGTGAGCGTAAAGCACCAAATTTTGAAATTCTATTATCAAAACTATGAAAAAAGTGATGAAATATTAATCGCAATAAAAATCAAAAATATTATTCTTTAAAATAAAAGCTAAATAACGTTAGTCTTGCAATCAATCAGTTTATGATATTAGAAATCAAAACTTTAAATTTATGATCTAATAAAAATGTCTTGGTTTGATCAAATTATTGAATTTTTAATAGATGTCTCACAATCAATTAAAACCCGAATAGCGAATTCAATAGCTTTAATTATTGAGACTTTTACAACACTTTTGGTCAGCTTTATTCTTTTGATTCGAAGTTTAGTTGATGTTATGGCAGATGAAGTCCCATTGCTTGCTAATAAAGTAAAAGTTTTTATAACAGTTCTAAAGAACCTTCTTTTTACCAGTCTGGCATGCTCATTACTTATAATCAATTTTTGTATTTCGGATTTTTGTTTGAATCCAATCAGTTTAAGCATAATTGGTTTAGTTATTGGACTTGCTCAAAGTTTTATTTTTAATGGAAAAACAACTTAATTTTTAAATGTTTTCTTGGTCCGTTTGTTGCTGTTTTAACACCACACATATTCTTGCCGTTTTACAGGCTATTACTCATTTCAATTACTGATTTTATTTTTCGTTATTTAAGTTAATAAAGGATTTTACTTATGATATTATTTTAGTACCAAAAATTTAATTTTTTTTACAAATAATTTATTTGTTATATGATTTAATTTAATTAAAAACAAGATTTTTGTAATTTTATTAAATTTAATAAAATATGTTTTAAAGTAGATTTATTTTCAATCGAAATAAATTCAAATCAAATGAATATTCATCTAAATTATAAAGTTGCACTAAATAGGGATTTTCTGCTTTTTTTTCAAAAAAAATCTTCTTTTGCAAAACTGGTGATATAAATCTTTTTATCACCAAAAATTCTGAAATTGATTTAAAATAATCAGGCAATTTTTTATTTCCCTTTCTAACAAAATCAACTTGATCATCAACATCATTATCATCCAATATTTAGTCGTCATAGTTATTAAAGAAAATACTTTCGTTACTGGACTTTTTTGGAAATTTATTGCTAAACTAATTTTTAATTAAACATTTATACTTGTTTATACTTGAATAAATTTTAAACTTCAAATACAATTTTTCTATATTAATATTTTTGAAATGATTAATTAAAGGTTAGTGTTATTAATTTAAATGAGTTTTTAATAAAATAATAAAACGTCTTTTTTATCCTATTTCAAGATTTTGCTTTTAAGTATCAATTTTTTGAAGAAAAATTTATTTATAA
>PJRA01000272.1:1518619-1563729 GCA_016987375.1 Brachionus koreanus
TCTACCGATGAAAAAATATTCTTGGATAGAGATGTTTCTTCTTTTGGCATTGTTATTTCCTTTAATTTTGTTGGGTCAAAAATTACATTGCGAGGACTGTCATTCGAACAAATCGAATTGAAAAATTTTGAATTAAGCTTTGAGATCCATTCGCCTATATCATATATGTACTCTTGCATTTTAAATAGCTAAATTAATAAATTTATTATAGAAAAGTTTTTGGCAAAAATATAAAATAAAAGCTTGTTTATTAATCTTCATTCATTTTTATTTTTAACATTTTTTTTTGATAAACTCTAAGAAAATTATTTCCCAGATAGCTTTAAATTAAAAAAAATATAAGATAATTTTGAAAAAAATTTATTATTTTTTTAAACATAGACTTAGAGTATAATTTTCTTGATTAACAAATGAAGCAGTAAAATATTTTACATAAAAGCTAATTTGGTTGTTCGTCCAAACTGTAATTTTCTGATTCTGATTCATCGGAATAATCTTCTTTTTTTGTAATATTTTCAGCTCGATTTATCTTAATGTAATTGTCGAGAAGACGCTGATTTTCACTATCTACATCAGAAAAAAGAAATTTTCCTCGATGATTAAATGAATAAAATGAAGTTCGATTAGCAACATTGTCCCAAGTTTTGTTTTCCCATTCACTTGTTATTTTTATAGGTTTAAACTTAGCAGCAACTCGAATCACCCCAACACAACTCATAAAAAGACAAACCACAGTTTGGACAAGAATGTCAAGAGGCAATGACGAAATTGATGAAGGAGTTGAATCTATGTCGTGTTCGGTTAGGCGCATATAGCTTTTATGCTGTGTTGCTGAATAGGCGGCGTGACAAAGGCCTATTAAACCCATGATTAGAACAAATTTACCCATATTTTGTGAAATGTTTCAAAAAGAACATAAAATCATTTAAAAATTTTAATATATGCTAACTCGAATATTCGTAAATATTTCAGATTTTTTGATTTAGTTTTTCTAAGACAAAATTAACTCGACAATTTTATTAGATTTTTACCTCTATTTATCTGAGCTTCTTTAAATAACAAGACCTGTTTTTTAAAATTAATCTTCAGTTTTTTTTTCAGTTTTAAGTAAAATAATTTGTTATTATCTTCATTTAAATTTTCATACATAAAATAAAATTAATTAATTTCTGAAAAATCAAAAGAATACACTATTTTTATGACTATTTTTAAAAGATTAAATTTAATTTACCATTTTCTAAAATATTATCTAAACAAAAATTTTATTCAAATTTAATCTTTATATGCATTTATAAAAAAAATTTTATTTAAAAAATAAGAATAATATCTAAAAATTCAAAATGTCTTTAAATAAAGTAAAATTTCAATTAATCCTTAAAAAGTCCAATAATTCTTGTCTTTTTAAAGCCTATTTTATGGAATTTCTATCGAGGAGCATCTTGGAGAGTCCGATTAGGTAAAATTTTGTTAAATTTTAAAAATTATTCTAAAAATTTCTAAAAGCTTTATCCCTGAAAAAAATTGATTTTGAATACAAATCCGTTAATATTGATAAAGGAGAGCAGGTTTTTTTTCAAATGATTTATCTAGGCTCATTTTTTTGAAGTCCTTTTAGTTTAGTGAAGAATACGAAAAGATTAACCCAAATAACGAGATTCCAACACTACAAATTGATGGCTTTAATCTCTCACAAACAGTAATTAACAAAAAAAAGAGATTATTTTTCTTTAATTGTGTTTAAGATGCCCATTATCGAGTATTTAGACGAAACGAGGTCTTTTGAACCGCGTTTGCTACCAGGTGATAGCTATCACCGATGTAAAGCTCGATCAATTGCAGAAATTATAAATTCTGGGATGCAACCATACCAGAAAATAGTCAAGCGTCTAGGTAAAGAATTAGGCGAGGAAGAAAAAAATAAACGATTGGAAATGTCAACGAAGAAAACTCTAAAAGCTATTGAGGCTATTTTAGCAGAAACATCAGGAATATATTGCATTGGAGATGGGATTACAATAGCTGATATTTTTTTGGTACCAGCAATTTATACAGCGCGTTTACAAAAAATTAATCTAAATGAATATCCAAATATATTGAAAGTTATTGATCGGTTGGACCAACTTCCAGAAGTTATTCGAACTCATCCAAAAAATCAAGTTGATTTCCAACCAAATTAAAATTAGAATATTTATTTATCAATTTTTGTTCAAGTACTTGAACAATTCAAATAAATAGAAGTTTATAAACATTTCTTTTTTAAATTTTATTCTTTATTCTATTCATCTGACAAAATTATTTAAATTACGAAGATTTTTTTTTTAATAAGGAATGTAGATCAAAAATTTGAATGAAAACTACCCGATTTTTAATGAAAATTTTTTAAAATTTTTTCTTTTGATAATTTTTCAAAAATAAAAAGAAGCTGATGTTGAAAAAAACATGATCCTTAAATAGAATCAATTAAAAATTTTGATTGAAAAAGACTGACATAAAACTTATAAAGAATTATTCATATTTAATTCAATTTAAAATAATCTTTAAAAAAATTAAATGGAGTTATTGTTTTAACATACTGATAAAACTATTAAACATACAGACAAAATTTTTTAGTATACCAATTTTTCATCAAAACATACTTGCATTTTTAACATACAAAAAGCCTTAATAACATACTAAAATCTTTTTAACACACCTAAAATTAAAATAGAATTGGACAAAATTTTATAAATTTAAAAAAATGGAAAAAAGATATCGTTTTTAAGACAAACCGAAAATATCAAAAAAATATAAAAAAAATTAAACGATGTGGATGCAGACCTATAAGATCTCAACTAAAATAAAGCAAATGCAAACAATTGTCTAAAAAACACTCGAAATATGAATTATTGTGCAAGTAAATGAATATTAGTTCCTTTTGAAAGGCAGTCTAATGAGTTCTTGAACAAACCCAAACGTGGTGGTCAAATAAAAGCAGCAAGTGCATTGATAAAAAATTGAATATTTTTTAAAAAATTTCTTTAATTGACAAAAATTTAATTCAAATTTTTTGCAAAAAAATTAAAAATTTATATCAAATATATTTTTTATTTAAAAATTGAGTACGTTAATAAATTAAATTCATTTTTTAAAAATTTTGATCAAAATTGCTTAAAGTAACAAAACAAAGTTAAATACAGTGCTGATACCATCCCAAGAATTCACCACACTTTACGTAAAATTGCGTTAATTCACCAAATTTTACTATAAATTACTTGAGATACCAGTTTCTAGAAAACGTCATTTGGTAGTAGTATTAGTAGTAAGAGTATTTTAGCCTTGACTAGTGCAAGCACTAGCGAGTGTGTTTGGCACACTTTGACAGCCGTTTCTAAATATATAAATGATAAAAATATATAATGTTTATATTTAAAATCTTTATCTAAGTCCATTTTAAACTTTTCAACTGTTCTTGAATTAATTGAATTAATTTAACGTAAAATTAAGCAAATTAACGTTATTTTACATTCAGTGCTTGAAAAAGCACTGAAATGGTAACAAAATTTTAATTTAATGTATCTTTAATGTTTCAAATTGTAAATAAATTATCCATTTTTGACTATATTTGACTTTTATTAACCACAAATAACATTTTATTACATTAATTTTGGTCAAAAAAAAAGGTTAATTTTTCAGAGTTTCAATCGATAAAATAAAAAGAAAATTTTTTATTTCGATATTTTTCAAAAATTTTGAACTTTTGTGTATTACCAAAATTACCGCACATAACGTTAAATAACGTTTATTTTCTTTTTTTTAACGTTAAATGACGTTTTCTAGAAACTGGTATTTCACATAATTTATCGTCAAAATTGGTGAAATAACGTAATTTTACGTAAAAAGCGATGAATTAATCGGTCTTGACCTATACATTGAATACATTGAGTTTACTGATATAAGGCTATATAATTTTTATTTGACAACATTGGCCATAATTTTAGAGAGATAAAATTTTTATATAACGGGACAAATAACATGTTAATTTTGCAATTAATTTTTAATTAAAATTTCTAAAATAATTATCATGTGATTAAAATCAAATTAAAGTTTACAGAAAAATTTAAAAAATAACAAGATATATTTAAAAATGAGACCCAGCTTTTCATTTTCTTTTACAGCTGAAACAAATTTATTTTCAGTTTTAGTTAATAATCAAAATCTAGTCGAATTTAACATAAATATATTAAACCATAACCTCAATACAAAATTGTGTTCAAATAAATTAAAGAATACGCCCGATCTTGATTCAAATCTAAACGAATTTATCTATCTGATAATAGATCATCTAAGAGTTCAAAAACCCAATTTGAAAAATTTTCCGAATTTTCTAAAAGCAAGTCCTGATTTTCGAAATGCCCTTAACTGTTTCCTTTACAATCAAATCGTTTTCCATTTTGAAAAAAAACTCCAACATGCTCTTAGTTTTAGCTCTACTGAGTTTAACAGTTCCCTTAGAAACTATTGGTTAAACTCAATCTATTCGAATCACTCGAATTTAAACAAAAGCGAGATTGATAGCTCAATTCATTTGGCAAAAATGTACCATCAGCTAATTCACTCAGATTTTATGAATTTAATCATAAAGTACGAGTATAACAAATCTTTTGAATACAACAAAAAGTATAATCAATTTTTGCTTTCGCCAAACAATGAGCTTTGGTCTACTCGAATAGAGTCTCTAAAGCACAAACAACAGCGCCAATTCAGCAAATTTATATTCAAACTTTATGATGAGTTTACCAATAAAAGGCCAGCAAAAGAAAACTTAAGTGAATACATTGAAGAGTCTGGCTTTGATGACTTTGACGATATTGATTCAATTTTGTCGACACGTGTAAAAATTTCAGGTGAAAACAATATTCCAAAAAGGTCCAGTAGAGTTTTTAAAGATACATCTTTTAATAGAATAGAAGAAAGTTACACTATTCAACTGGGCGCTCAATTGAAAAGTACACACAATTTAAGATTAATTCGCTGTGATATTCTCGAATATTGCAGGGACAGATTTAAAATTGTTGATGGGGAAAATGCTGAAAATTTGACAGATTGCATCGAACCTCATAGCATGCTTACTGCAATGTCTCTTTATTCAGCAAATAAACTAAATGCACTTGTACTCCTTGTAGACAGTATTCTAGATAATAAGAGCTATTTGAATCAACAAAAAAATAGTCTTGAATCAAATGATTTGAGCTCAGCTTTTAGAGAAATATGTCATAAAAATGGCTATGATTTTCATTTTCAATCAATTGACGAGCAAATCGAAATAGCTATAAAATGTATAAATTCGGTTAATAAGCTAGAGGAAAAAAATTTTGCTAAATTAAATTCAGGTGATTTTTATGTTACTAAGCATTCCAATTTGTCTCAAACTCACGTGGTTTTTCATTTGGCTGCATTTGATCAAGAAAATGAGACTAACAGCCTAAAACAATCGGATCTCTCAAGTAGACATCCGGTTATTTTGGGCTTACGCAATATTCTCAAATCTTGTATACAAAATAATGTTCAAACAATAACAATACCTTTGCTTTTAACACATCAAATGACTGAAGTGAATAAAAGAATCCAAAAAAAAATTTTTTTAATGATAATTTTATACTGTTTTAAAGGAAATGACCATAAATTGGGTTATGAAGAGGGCTGAATTAGTTTTAAAATGCATGAAAGGCTTTATGATTGAATTTGTTCAATGGGGTTCACTCGAATCCAGAAATATTCAATTTGTTGTACCATTGGTAATTTTTTACTATTAAAATTTATAAAAAAAATCTTATCTAAAACAACTTATTAGGGTTTGATTGATGAAACTTTCAATTCGTTGAGCAGCTTGATTAAAACTGTTTTTAGAGAATCAAGAACTTATTTATTAGAATAGGTTTGTCAATGTTAAATGATTTATTTTAAGAAGTTTTTTTTATTACTAATATTTATTATTAAAAAAGAATAAATTATATTTTAACAAAAAGAACTTAATCGTGTTCATATGAATCTAATTAAAAGTCAACAAATGTTTCGAAGCAAAAATTCAATTTAGAAAAATGATGTTAAAATTATTTAAATTATTTTTATTCAATGTTTTTATTAGGATATTAATTTTTAGTTTTCACTTTTTGAATTTGGGAACCACGATACTAACTCAAAATTTAAAAATGTTGATTTATGAAATGTTTTGGATTGCGACAAAAAATATTTAAATTTACTAACTAAGATAAAAATAATTGTTGATGCTTTATTTAATTTCTCAAATTTTCAAATAATATTTTAGTAAAATTTTATAGTCCAGATAAAATTTCTTTTTAATATTTTAGTAGATTTTCTTCAAAAAAAAGAGACTAATTTTTGTTTAAAAACACTTTTTCAATAGAAATAAAAAGATTTTACAAAAACCTTGCCTCAAAACTTAAAAAATTAAGAAAGCATCTGAAATAAAAATTTGTTGTCACAAAAAATTAATTTTTTTAAATTTTTTAGATTTTATTTTAATCTAATATTTTTTATTCATTTATTTAATTTAGTTATAGCCATATTCTAGTGATGTAAAAAAATTAAATTTTAATCTATATCTCATGCAATTTTATTATAAATTATATTATAAATTGAATGGTCGCTTTAACATGCCCTAAAATCTAAAACTTAGAAACAAGTTCTTACAGTATTAAGATATCATTATATATCTTTTTTTATAAATTAGTTTTTGGTATGTAGTAAGCAGTAGTAAAGTAAACTGCAGCATAGTAACATGCGAGCGCGTCAGAGACGCCCGAAGGCAAAATTGAAAGTTTTGAAGTCGTTTACGTTTTTAGACAAAAATATAATTTATCATTCTTAATTTTAAATCATTTATAAATAAGGCTTCATAAATCTAAAAATGTAAAATTTAGAAAATGGTTCGAATTTTGTGTTGGTAAATCTCATTTGTTTGTTTATCAAAAAATAAGTTTCTTATTCTTGTATTATAAATTAACAAGCGTGTTAACAATATTTTATTAACTTATAAAAGTTGGGTATGATTAAAAGAAAAAAGTCAAATTAAATGAGAAGATAATGTAAAATTTAAAAAATCGAAAGATTTAATATTTGACTATAAAATTAGTTTTTTAATTTCAGAAAAAAATCCTTCAAAAAGCCAAGCTATTTTTTAGTTTAGTTCGTTTGTGATTCTATTTATTCGAAAGAATACAAAAATTTTGTAATTAATAAAATTCAAACAAAGAATTTTATTTGATAGATATAGACATATTTATGAGGATATTTCTAATCTAAATAAAATAGTTAGATAGTGACTTAGTGCTTAGTATTTTGGATATATTTTTATATTTATTTTGGTTTTGCTAAGCAAATGGATAAGCTTTGATTATAAAGGAAGCGCTAATTTTGTGATTAACCTCAAACAATGCAAATATTCAAGACATAGTTTGCGATATTTAAAATATATTTAAAGCAAACAAAATTCGACAAATTTCAACTATTTATTCTATTTCTTTAAACCAAATCTTAGCATTTTTATCCTCAAAAAGCTCAATTTTTTTAATTAGCATTTTCAATTACAAATTTATACATAAAAAGGAGAAAATTTCGACTAAATTAATAATTCTTTCCTTGTCTTCTTATTTTTTGTTAAGTGAATGCATGTAATTTTTTTTATTAGTTTTATTTAATTCTTTATGAAATCATTGATAAACAGTTAAATTTCCAAAATTAATTTAAGCACGCATTTCTTTTTTGAACTAGCATAAAATGCAATCAAGATTGCTTTGCTATCGTCATCATTTATACATTGCAAATTTTGAAATGAATTTTTTCATAAATGTGTGCTTTTTTATGACTAAGACAATTCTATTCATTTTGTTAAACACTTTTAAATTCAAATTTTAAGCTTTACTTTTGAATTTTAAAGCAATCAAATTTAGATTATTCTAAATTTAAATTTTGAAAAAATTGTATATTTTTCATTGCTAATTTTTAATACTCAGTGAATTATGTCAGCAAAAGCCATATCTGAAGCAAAAGGCAAGCAGTTGTTGGCAAAATACTTGTCAAGTACAATTGCGCCAGTTCAAGCGGCAAGCTTTTCTAACGGAGTCTCATGGGACATGTTGGTCAGTAGCAATCCGTGGATGACTAGTCAAAAATTAGTTGTCAAACCAGACCAGTTGATCAAGAGACGCGGCAAACTCGGCTTAATCAAAGTCAATGCCGATTTAGCTGAGGTCAAAAATTGGGTTGGAGAAAGAATTAATAAAGAAATAACTGTATACTAATTTTCTTTATTATTTTCTTTATTTATTTATTTTTATTTAGATCGGAAGAGCTGTAGGAAAAATAAGTAACTTCATTATAGAACCATTTGTTCCTCATACTCAGCAAGATGAATATTATGTGTGCATATATTCTCATAGAGAAGGAGAGACAATTTTGTTTCATCATGAAGGTGGTGTTGACATTGGTGATGTTGATGCAAAAGTATTAACTAAAAAAACTCTGAATTTTTCAACTAAATAAAAATAATTTTAGGCATTAAAACTAACTGTAGCCATTGATGATCAACTAAAACCAAGTGATGTGTCAACCAAGCTGTTGACAAATGTAGCTAATCAACAGCGAAAAGAAATGCTCACTAGTTTTATTACCAATTTATTTGAGACTTATATGGATTTGCATTTTACTTATTTGGAAATTAATCCATTGGTGATTACTGAGGATAGAATTTACATTTTGGATTTGGCATCGAAAATAGATCAGACAGCAGAATTCTTGTGCAAATCTAAATGGGGTGATATTGAATTTCCGCCACCATTTGGCCGCGATGCATTTCCAGAAGAAGCCTACATTGCTGATTTGGATTCTAAATCTGGAGCTTCCCTAAAATTGACAATTTTAAATCCAAAGGGAAGAATTTGGACCATGGTTGCCGGAGGTGGTGCCAGTGTAATCTACAGTGACACTATTTGTGATCTAGGTGGAGCTAGTGAGCTAGCAAACTATGGAGAATATTCTGGGGCGCCTAGTGAACAACAAACTTATGAATATGCAAAAACAATTTTAAATTTGATGACCAAAGAGAAAAATGAAGAAGGAAAAGTGTTGCTAATTGGAGGTGGTATTGCCAATTTTACCAATGTTGCCGCTACATTCAAAGGAATTGTTAAAGCTTTGCACGAGTTTAGCACTAAAATAATTGAGCATAACATAACTGTTTATGTTCGACGGGCTGGACCAAACTATCAAGAGGGTTTGAGAATAATGCGCGAAGTTGGAAAATCTTTGAATATTCCTATTCATGTATTCGGCCCTGAGACTCACATGACTGCCATTGTTGGTATGGCTTTACAAAAGCGTGAAATTCCAGTTCCCAGTAAACCATCAATGACTACAGCTAATTTTCTTTTACCTAATAGCAGCTATGACACTAGTGAAACAGTTGAGCAAAAAAACAGATCTTCAAGTACATCTGGAGAAACAGTATCTAAGCAGAAGGAGGTTGGTGATTTTGTTTCTATAACAAAAGAAGATGTGAAACCATTGTTTAATGAAAAAACAAAATGTATTGTTTGGGGTATGCAGAATAAAGCTGTACAAGGCATGCTTGATTTTGATCATGTATGCTCGAGAAATGAGCCAAGTGTTGTAGCTATGATTTACCCATTTACCGGAGATCATAAGCAAAAATTTTACTGGGGACATCGGGAAATTTTAATCCCATGCTATAAAAATATGGCTGATGCTATGAAAAAGCATCCAGATGCTGATGTTTTGATTAACTTTGCTTCATTACGTTCAGCTTATGAGAGCACGATGGAGACTTTGAGCTATTCACAAATAAGATGCATTGCAATTATTGCTGAAGGTATTCCAGAACAATTGACAAGAAGAATGATCAAGTTGGCAAATCAGAAAAATGTTGTTATAATCGGACCAGCTACAGTTGGAGCTCTCAAACCAGGCTGTTTCAAAATTGGTAACACTGGAGGCATGTTGGACAATATTTTGATGTCAAAACTTTATAGACCAGGCAGTGTTGCTTACGTTTCAAGATCTGGTGGAATGTCTAACGAGTTAAACAACATAATATCACGTAATTCAAATGGTGTTTATGAAGGAGTGGCTATTGGAGGTGATAGATATCCTGGAAGCACATTTTTAGATCATATACTAAGATATGAAAATGAACCTGAGGTAAAAATGATTGTCTTATTAGGGGAAGTAGGAGGTACCGAAGAATATAAAATAATAGATGGTATAAAATCAAAGCGAATAACAAAACCAATGGTCGCCTGGTGTATTGGCACATGTGCTAAAATGTTTACTTCTGAAGTTCAATTTGGTCACGCTGGCTCGTGTGCCAATGGTGATGCCGAGCAAGCAACCAGCAAAAATGCCGCTCTAAAAGTAGCAGGAGCCTATGTGCCAAATTCTTTTGATGACTTAGGAGATGTGATAAAAGATGTTTACGAAAAATTAGTTGAACAAAATGTAATTGTGCCAAATGCCGAACCAGTTCCTCCAACTGTTCCAATGGACTATGATTGGGCCAGAGAACTTGGACTGATCAGAAAACCAGCAAGTTTTATGTCGTCGATATGCGATGATAGAGGCCAAGAGCTTTTATATGCTGGCATGCCAATTACTGAAGTGATTAAAGAAGAAATGGGAATTGGTGGTGTTCTTAGCTTATTATGGTTCAGAAAAAGATTGCCAAAATATGCTACTAAATATCTGGAGATGTGTTTGATGGTTACTGCTGATCATGGTCCAGCAGTTAGTGGAGCTCATAACACCATTGTGGCCGCTAGAGCTGGAAAGGATTTAGTTTCTTCATTGGCATCAGGTTTGTTGACCATTGGAGAACGTTTTGGTGGAGCTTTGGATGGAGCTGCAAAACAATTCAGCGAAGCTTATGATGCTGGCTTGTCACCAATGGATTTTGTTAACAAAATGAGAAAAGAAGGCAAATTGATTATGGGTATTGGACATAGAGTCAAGTCTGTGAATAATCCAGACATGAGAGTTATCCTGTTGAAGCAGTTTGCGACCGAAAACTTTCCAATGACACCCTTGCTTAATTATGCTTTAGAAGTCGAGAAAATTACCACTTCTAAAAAACCAAATTTAATTTTGAATGTTGATGGAGCAATTGGTGTGTCCATGGTTGATTTGCTTAGAAACAGTGGATGCTTTACATTAGAAGAAGCTACAGAGTTTGTTGAAGTAGGCGCTTTGAATGGAATTTTTGTTCTCGGTAGAAGTATGGGTTTTATTGGACACTTTTTAGATCAAAAACGACTCAAACAAGGCTTGTACCGAGTCAATTATGATGATATATCATATGTTCTCCCTGACAAAATCTAAAACCAAACATTTGTTTAACTCTGAAACAACCACTTTTTTTTCTTAATCAAATAATAACATATCAATTTATTAATACCAATTTATATTCCATAATATTTTATTTAATAGTGATTTTTTTAATTTCTTCTATTTTTAAATCGATTAGTCTATGATTTAATCAATCATTATATTTTCTACCCTTAAATTTTAATTAAATTAATAAAAAAATTTCCAAAATAATTTTCATTTCATTGCTTTTGCGATTTTAAACAAGCCATACAGTAATGCTATTTGCGTAATTTGTTTGCGGTTTTATTTTTTAAGCTGAAAAATAAAAAAATTATTCAAAAAGAATTTTAAATACTTTACAATCAAAAAATCTTTTTTGTAAACAGAAGCTTTATGTTACTATTTAGAGTTAATAGTAAATTTTTTCATCTTTCTGGTAAAAGATGTAATTAAGAAAAAAGTTTTTGGGCTTTAAAAAAATATTTTGGTAGCTTTTTTTTTCATTTTCAAAGGTATATGGTAAAATAAATTAGAAGTTTTTATTTTGTGATAATGAATTTTTTAACAATACTGTAATAGATATTAAAGAAAATGAAGAAATTTAAATAATTTTCAAAAGTATTGTTAGTATTAATAGATTCTTTTATTTTCCAAAACTTCCAAGTCTAGAACTGGCTCCCGCATTTTCTTATCTTACGAAAACTTTTTTTGAAATAAATATAAACCAAAAAGAATTAAAAATTCATTAAATATTCATAGATTTGGATCCTTTTACTTTTATTTTTTTGTTTAAAGAAGTATCTGAAACTTAATTTTATTTTAGTAAATTACTTAGCAACAAAATTTAAAAATTTAGAATGAGCTTTGTCATTAATTAAAATATATTTTTAAGCATGTAGCTTTTAATTTTTTGAAAATATATTTGAAACTCTTCTAAAATAGTCACTGTTGATTTAAAGGTTCAAAAATTGCAAAATTTTTAAAATATATAGTAAAAATGAAATTTAAATTTCGAGTCGTTTATTCAAAAATTTTTTTTTCATTTTCTTTAATATAAATAAAGAAAAAAAAATTAAGTTTTGTGAGCTTGTGAAAAACGAGCTTCAAATGCTACCTTTTGAAGGAAGAAAAGTGTCATATTTAAAAGTCGTGCATAAAAATTATTGGCTATAAGTTTTTAAAAATTTTAAACAAATCAATTAAGTATATACTTGATAAATTATAAAAATTGATCTAAACTTTGTTTGGATTTTATAAAACGTCAACATTAAACACGTCAGTAATGAATACGAATTTAAAATTAGTCATTTTTTATCAATATTTTTTATACAATTGAGAGTAGTATAACAAATTGAAAAAATATTCTAATTCTTAAATTTTTTAATTTTAAATTTCATAAAATATAATAAATTATGAAAATATTTTTATTATTGCTTCTTAATGTTTTACGTTTTAAATGCAATATTTTTCCAATGAGAAAATAGTTAAAAATTAGCCCTATTTATCAAATACGCATTAAACACCTTCGATTTTAAGTTTTAGATGAAACAAATGGATCTTAGATTAACATGCGTCTGATATATCAAAGTATTTTTTTTGCCATTTTTACCCTATTGTTAGCGATAGATGGCTTTTGTCAACAAATTCCAAGAGCTGAACCACTCAGTGTGTCAAAAGACTTATCTGTAAGAGATTTAAGTTTAATTTTTTATCCAACTTTTAAGATTTAATTTAGACCATTCAGTCAAAAAATGATTTTATTTATCTAAACACCATTGATGGATATTTTTATGCAGTAGATAGAACCGAAGGAAAGATAAAATGGTCACTTAAAGAACAAGCGGTTTTAAATTTTCCTAAAAACTACGAAAAGTAAAGTATTAATAAAAAAAAAATTATTGTTGATTAATGCTTTTTTTAGTGGATTATCAACACTAATTTCTCATTTGAGACATAATATAATATAATTTATAATTTTTAGCCCCTATTTTTTAACAGATCCAAGAGATGGAAGCTTGTATATATTTACGAACCGAAATTCTGGTCTAAAAAAATTTCCATACACAATTGCCGAGCTAGTGAGCGCTTCGCCATCAAAATCACTTGACGGCTATCTTTATACTGGTGATAAAAAAGATGAATGGCTAGCTATAGATTACAGAAATGGAAATAAGCTTGATACTCTTACTTCAGATACACTATCAGCAAAGATATCTACGTCAGATGAAAACATATTGCTTATAGGTCGTACCCAGTATACTATTAGCATGTTTGATATGAACAGTAGGAAAAAAGTATTTAATTTAACTTATTATGATTATTCAACTCATGCACATACCAATAAAATACCAATCGACAAGCCTACACCACAATCTCCAAAATTTGGTTCAAATAGCAAATATTCAGATAACTTTGATTATCCGTATTACCACTTTTCATCCAGCTCAGATGGAACTCTAATTACCCTGGATAAAAATAATGGTAATTAAATTATAATTTAAAAAATTAATCAACTTAATTGATTAAATAGAACAAATAAAAATTCTGCTCTAACGTGAAAGTGAATTTTTAGACTATTTGAGTTAATCAAAAATATTTGTTTTTTTTCAAACTTTTTTGATTAATTAATAAAAAAAAAGCAATATCTAATCTTGAAAATTTAAAACATTATGCTCTTTAATCTTTCAGCAAGTAGTTAAATTTTTTTCTTGTATCATTCACAGCCTTTGAAGCCAAAATTCACGACACCTTTCTTTAATTTGGTCTTGATCAGTAAAATTTCGTCTTTTAAGAAATTTAGTAATTGAACGAAAAAGATTAAGATCAGAAAGAGAAAAATCTGTGATATTCGCTGTATGAGGAAAGTTTTCGATTCGTTCCAGCTTTTCTATTTTTGTCATTGTTCATCTAGATTTAAGAAGCCTAACGTTATCTTGTAGAAAATTGACAAAAGAAGGATATTTTTCTTGAAGTATACAACATTCGACCTTATAAAGTTCTGCATCTATTTTAAAACCATCTGGTACTAGTCCAAAGAGTATTTACTCTTGGAAAATCCACAAAACACACAACATTCGCTTCTCATCAAAGCGTTCTCCTTTCACGATTAACTGAAGTTGTTGAGATAGGTTCAACTATTGATTTCCATTATCATTATTTTGAAAGTATTCATAACATCTTTATTGTAATGGTCCGTCTGATAAACTGTTCTTCTAAAAGATTTTTAAGTAGTTTCTTTACTTCATTTGAAAAATGACGAGTACTAAGCCTGGCGTTTCTCTCGATAGCATTTTTTATAGGAGAGAAATATTTTTTTTTAAAATAAAATTGTTATGAATTATATTAATGCAAATTTTGGTGTGCAAGAAAAACAGTCAATACAAATCGCTAAGAAATTTTAATTCTATATAAATTTCTTTTTTGGTCAAAAAATAGCTTTGTTGATTCAAAGTGTTGAAGAACATTTAGTTGATCTATTGAGAAAGTTTTAAGAATAATTTTTTGTTTTGATACATGAATCTAACGAAGAGGAATCAAAGAAAAACTAAAAAAGTACTAGAATTATGAATTTTTGAAACAAAAGGATAAGAAAAAATCTAAAAACAAAAACTCTTTTTGTTAAGTCTAAAATTTGTTATAAAAAATATCGGTTGATACAAAGTTTCTACCACCCAAATCTAGGATAATCTCTGTAATACCAATGCATCTTTATTTTAATGAATTAAATTTAAATATGTGCAGAGTAGCACCCTTGTTCACAGATTCACAACCCCTATGATTTAGTTATTTATTTTATTTATTAAAAATATTTTTTGGATTTTTTAAATTCTAAAAATGACAAATTGACTCAGTGCTTTGAATATAATAAAAATCTGCCAGATTTTCTAGTGTTAAGAAAAATAAAAAAAAAATCTAAAGAATTCAATCAAGATCTAGCAAGTGAATTTGTCTTATTTGAAAAGATGATATTTATAAAAAAACGAGTGAGTCATAATGTTTTGCAAAATGTTCAAACCTTGATTAAAATATGAACAGATATTCGGACAAAGCTGCAATTTCACATACTTATTACAACATTCTTCAATATTTTTTATGTTGGGTTTTGGATTTTTGCATGCTCTAGGCCCGGAAAGACACCTGGTAGCTTTTGGGTCGAGTGTCCCCGACTTAAAAATTTTATATTTTAAAAAAATTTTCTATTTATTTGCAAAAATCGAGTTTTAATTAATACCAAGCGATAAGGATATTAAAATTTTTGGTCTAGGTATTTTTTTTAAAGCTAACCAGACGAGCTTTTAGAAAATTTTTTAATAAAATAATTTAATTATATAAAAATTTGAATTTAAATTCTATTTCATAGTAATATAAGAAGACGGTAGAGTTAAGGATGATTTGATCAAGACCCTTTAGTCTAAAAAGATTCCTTCAATAAAGCAAATTTTAAAATAAAACGAAATTTGTTTCATTTATTTCTAATCGTCATAAATCATTAAAAAATTTTAAATAAAGCTTTAAAAATTCACTTAGTTTAAAAAAGTAAGTAAAATAAGCAAATTTTTTTGATAAATAATCTTTTATTAGGTAAATTGGTATGGCAATTGAAACTAGAAAACCCAGTAATTGCGATGTATCGGTATGAAAATGAGCAGCTGTTTAAGATAAATTTTGCCATTTTTTCTTTAGAGGCTCTAAGTAATTTAGATCCAAATCGATTTTCATTGCTCTACAAAGAACAGCTTAACCAAGAGAACGATGCTGTGAATTTTTCTCAGCATCAAAATAATGAAAACGGGAAACCAGGAACATCTACAGCACCACCAAGCAAACTTCCATCATCTAATTTTTTTACAACAACCTTGTACATCGGCTTCTATAGAAATAATTACTATGCTTTACCAGCTTTAGTCTACAATTCGCAACTAGCTAGCATTGAAGGTCAACCTAGCTATATTCCTTATTTACCACAAAAAAACGATTCCATTGATCTGGATAATCAAGAAATCAGATCTGAAACTAAAGCCTTAGCTATTGGACATCACAAATTACCTGAAAAATTCAATCCACCTCCTAATTACATGCAATCAAACAACAAGTTAATAGTGATATCTAATCTAGAGGAAGAATCGTTTCCATCGTCATTAAATGAAATATTCGGGGGTAAGAAAGAAAAACTTTGTCCAGTAGATAATAAATCAGTGTCCAAAATTAGCAAAGCTAAAAATAAATTGAAATCAGCATGGAAATTTTTTGACGATTTATTGCAGAACAGAATCGTTTGGACAATCTTTACAGTTGCTTTAGCTTCTTTATTGCCCATGATAAAATCATTTTGGTCCGAGAGGAAAAAGAAAAAGCTTAAAGATTTAAGAAAGAAAAATCAATCAAAGCATGAAGTTGATATTTCATCTTCATCATTATCTGGCAGTGAAGAAGAAGATGAAACCGAATCTAATATTGTAAATCATAAGTCTAGCAATCTGTCAGCTTCATCTAAATCGTCGAGCAAAAAGAGCTCAAAAAAAATTGTTTATTTTCATAATTCCCAATCAGCACCGCAAATGCATTCCGAAAGCATAGTTCAAATCGGCAAAATAAGCTACGATCTTACACAAAAAATTGGTCATGGCTGTGCTGGAACAATAGTTTACAAAGGAACATTCGAAAATCGACCGGTGGCTGTCAAACGACTCCTGCCTGATTGTTACGTTCTAGCCGATCGTGAAGTTGAATTGCTACGAGATGCAGATCAACATGCAAATGTACTTAGATATTTTTGTACCGAGTCGGACTCTCAATTCCGCTATATAGCTCTAGAATTATGTCAAATGACTCTAAACGAATATGTTCACAGCAATTTTTTTTTGAAAGAAAACCCCAAAGAGGAGCTTACAAAGCTATCTATTTTGGAACAGGCCACCAAAGGCTTGGATCATTTGCACTCTTTGGATATTGTTCATCGAGATATCAAGCCTCATAATGTGCTCATTTCATTTCCAGATCAAAAAGGAAGAGTATTTGTGATGATTTCCGATTTTGGCCTTTGCAAACGTCTTGAGGTCGGAATAAATTCCTTTTCAAAAAAAAGTGGAATGATTGGGACCGAAGGTTGGATGGCTCCAGAGTTACTTGATGATATGGCTGAGAGTATTCAGGAACAATTTGAAAGCCCAGATGAAAATAAGAAAAAAAGAATTACCAAAGCAGTTGATGTATTTTCTTTAGGCTGTGTTTATTATTTCGTGCTAAGTGGCGGTTTCCATCCTTTTGGTGACTCTATTCGAAGGCAGTCAAATATTGTAAGCAATCAGTTTAAATTAGAAAAACTAACCAATTTTTTCAGCTCAGGTAAATACAAAAAAATCATAAATTGATTATACAGTTGTAATTTTTAGAGACTTATATGCAAAAAAATTTAATTGAGAAGATGATCTCCAAGGAAGCTAACAAGCGTCCGAAAACTAAAGAAATTTTGGCAAATCCTATGTTTTGGAGCAAAGCTAAGATGCTGCAATTTTTACAAGATGTTAGTGATCGCATTGAAAAATTGGATCCATCTGATCAAATATTAGTTGACTTGGAAAAAAATGCAAACATTGTAATAAAAAATAACTGGAAAACACACATATGTGATAAATTGCAAAATGGTTAGTAGTTTTAATTTCCATTTCTTGTCAATAAAACGAAGACAAGTGCAAGATATTTAATTAATTGGTTTTTAGATAATTTTTAGAAATTCAATTTGTCTAAAAACTTGATTTTTAATTATGAAAATATAATATTGAAGGTACAATTTTTTCAGTATTCAAGTGTGAATTTATGGTATTTCATTAAATATAAAAAAGTTTAGTCTATAACGGATTTCTTCTATTCGAGAATTTTCTATTCCAAAATAGTGACTCAAATACAAGAATTTTTTTTTACCTAAACACTAGCAAGTTACTTCTATTAGTGGTTACCTTTATTTGAGGAAATACAGTATTTTGTTATAACAAATAAAAACATTGATGTTGAATCTAGAATCTATGTAACCTTTAAGATACATTTTAGAAAGAAGATTTAATAAAATGACAAGCAAAAGCAATTTTTAAATATATGGCATCATAAATTTAATTCTATTTCAATTTAATCAATAGGCTAGTCTCCATGGCTCAAGAGATTCAGTAAAACTTCATTTATTCCTAATTAAAAAGTAAAATTATTTATGTTAAAAATAAATAAAATTAAAAAATTGAATAATAAATAAAGCTATTGATTTAATTGTTATTTGAAAGAATTTAACAAGGAATTAAAGTTTGAAACAAAATCTATATAAACTAAATTTTTGCTATTGAAAATTGAATGCTTAAAGTAGAAAATTTTTTTTTTTTTTATTAAATTTATTTAAAAAATATCTCTCCAAAAAATTAAACTTTTAAAATTTAAATTTTTTTAAAGATTTGAAAAAATTCCGTCAATATAATGGCGTATGTTTAAGAGATCTACTTCGTGCAATACGTAACAAAAAGCATCATTACCGAGAATTGCCTCCTGAAGTAATGAAAAGTCTTGGCTCTTTACCCGACGAATTTATTTGTTATTTCACGAGTCGATTTCCAAAATTGATTTTGCATGTTTACGATGCGATGAAATCATGTTCCCAAGAGCCAATGCTCGACGTCTATTATGGGCACAAAGAGCATCATTTTTGATTGATTTTTCTATAATTGTTTTAAGTCTTTATAAAAGGATAAAAAATCTGCTTCAGTTCTTTTTATTTTAAAATTAATTTTATTTTGTCTGTTGATTAGTACTGTAAATTCGTTTTCACAGATCTTATTTTTAAATTAAATAAATATGGAATTCAATTTTTTTTTAATAAAAAAAATATACTTAAAAATAAAGATAAAATTATTTAAAAAATTTTAAAAGATATTTTAATGCAAATATTTAAATATTTTTGTTAAAAATTCAAAAAATTATTTATGGAATTTCACAAAATGTTTTTCTATAAAAGGACTTCTTGATGTTATCTTGATATTAAAAAACATGAAGTCAGTCAGATATATAATTTTTGCTATATTTTTAATTCTTGTCGTAAATGGTATCTGTTTAAATTAATCAGAAAATAATCTTCTAATTTTTATTAAGATTTGAATGCCCAATTAGTTAGACCGGATTTATCATTCGGTGGAGGAAAAACACTGCAAGATCAAAGATTTAGAGGACCAGCTGATGGTTTATTAGAGAGAGCTATTTCCAATATTTTAATCAATCAGATTAGAAGAGGTGGCATTTCAAGTTTGTTTAAACGTAACTCTGATTAAATAAAAATTATAAAAAAAAAATTTAGTTTTCAAACTTTAAATTATAATTTTTTCTTTAGTTAAGATGAATTTTTAAGTATTGAAATATTTAAAAATTTATATTTCCTGTTATAAATATATTGCTATAAAATTTTTTATTCTTTAGTCGAAATTAATTTTTTAATTAAAAATTCAATTAATAAAATTTTTGAAATATTTATTAAAATTTTATTACAAAATTTATTAATATTAAAGAGACAATAATTTTTTCAATTGCTCTTGATATTTTGATCACAAGTAAGAGGCATCTTTAATGCATAACTATTACCATATTCCAGACGTTCAAAGAAATGTTCGTTTTCAGAGCCTGGAGAATAGATCAAAACTCTAGCTAGTTTTGGCTGAATTGTCAAGATCATCGATGAATTTATATTTTTAAAAACTTCTCTACTACCATAAAAATCTGCCATAAAATCATTTAAAAACAAAATAACCGAATATTGTTGCCATTGGTGCTCATTCTAAATAAAATATTTTTTTATTTTTTAAAAAAATAATATTTTTCTAAATTTACCATATCAATTTTTAGTTTCCAATATTTAGAAAGCTCAGCTTTAGGATTATTATTGGTAAATTTTGTAAATTGGTTTTCGTTAGTCAAATAAAGGTTTTCCACGCCAAATTTTGTCTTAACATGACTCAAAATTGACTGTTTCACACTCCTTTAAATAGAAAAATCAATTACATATATCAAATATTGAGAATAAAATTGAGATTTACTTATAAGTTAACAATTCTTCATTAGAAAACAAATTTCTATAAAAAAGAATTAATTAATTAATTGATGCTTTTAATTTAATAAAATACTCTTTTAGCTTAGTTATTGAGTTTCCGCTTTTGATTGTTCCTTTTTCAATGCTTAAAAAATTAGCGCTATCAGTATTGTCACCTTGGAGCCATCCTTTTTCAGCCATATTCAAAAGTATTTTGCCTTCTTTTTCAGTTATCAAAAAATCGGTAAAGTATCTGAAACATTTTTTTGGAGCGCAAGATGGAAATTTGCTCCTCAAAACCAAGTATTCAGATTCAATGCATGGTATTTCATCATCATAAGAAGTTTTTTCTACATTGCTTAAATGCCAACTTTTCCCCAATAAACTGAATTTATTCAAAGCATAATCTTGATAAATCAGACCGAAGCTAATGGACAAAACTGTCATCATTGGAATCGATCCAATTATTACATAGAGACGCTCTTTAAATGGACTAAATTGAACTTTTTTCACAGATGTACTCATTTTCGACTTTTGAAAAATGAATCTAAATAAATTTATTTTATTTTAAACATTCAATGGTTAGAAAAATTTATAGCTTAAGGTCTAAGTCATTTAGCTAAAAATATGGTTATGGAGAATGGTAAATAGCAATTAGGTTCATGTGTTCTGGATATTTTATGAAAATTTTTTGTTTTTCTAGGTAAATATTTTTACCTTAGAAATTTCTTTCTCTGAAAATAGAATTGGCTTATGAATTTTTTTTATAAAATCTCAAAAACTTTTTGCGTAGAGACATAATTTCCTCAACTAATTTAGTTTAAATTAAATTATTGACGCTAATGAATCGACACAAAGTGCAATAAGGGTCAGTCTAATAAATTCTAAATTCGACAGCAAGTAAATTACAGTGAGTTCAAATAAAAAATAATTTTATTCTATTGCTGCAAGCTAAATTGAAAGTTTCTGCATATATTTGTGTCAAGTTTTAGCTAAAAATTTAATCATCTAAATATCAGAAAAGTGAATTTTTTAAGGCTAATTTTAATTATTTTGGATTAGTAAATGATTAGCAAATTGTCGAGATATCGCTTTTTAAAAAAAAAATTTTCTATTTGCTTCAAAGATTATTGCTTAAATATTTTTTTCGTTTATTAAATCAAAAAATCTTGGTAAATTAAATTTATGATATTATTTCTATCAAATCAAAAATTTATTAAATAATTTAAAATAAAATGCTTTCTTTTATGCAAAGTTCACTGGACTTTGAAAAAATATTTTGTTATTTTATAAGTTATTTGGCATCTATTATTCTAATTTATTTCTAAAAATAAAAACTTTATTATTCCCAAATCTATACAAGCAGTAATTTATTTAAAATTCTTATTTAATAATTTTAAATTTTCTTAATAATACACTTTTTATTTTTAAGAATTAACGTAAATAGCGTTTAAAAATATTGATTATTTTAATGTTAAATAAGTGGTTAATCATTTTTTGGATATTTTAAATTTGAGCTTAGTAACGTGTGAAAACTCAATTTTATCTTATCAAGGTTTTAAACTTACCATTTTTGTTAGGCAAATAGAGTTAATCATGTTAGCTCATTTTTATTTGATTCTAATGAAATAATTTCTTAATTTTTTTTTGTTAAATTTTTCCTACTAAAATTCATAAAAAAAATGCATTTTTCAAATCTCAATCATTTTAGAACTTGAAAATGCTCGAAAGTAACTTCAAAACTTCATTTTTAAATTTATTTGTTTTCTTATTTTTTATTAATATTTCGATTTATTTTTCATGAATTCATCATTTTAAATTGAAAAATGCATTTTGATATAAAATTTCATTTTGCTTTCTTGTGATAGAATTATTAATTATGGAATCTTAGTGTCTTAAACTACTTTAATTCGCTTTGGGTTTTGAATTTTTTTAATATTCAAGGTTAATCAACAGGCTAGTGCCCATGTCTCATGAGACTGATTAACACTTCATTTATTTAATTGATTATTAAAAAAGTATTTAGATTAAAAAAATAAAAATTATAAAATTTGAAAATTTTAATTGATTAGTTATTTGAAAAAATTTAACAACAAACTATTTAAGTTAAATAATTCAAATTTTGAAACAAAATCTGTGTAAATTAAATTTATGTTATTAATTATTGAAAGGTGAAACGTTGAAAATTCCAATATTGATCTCTTGATCTCTCAATTTATCAATCTTGAGTTAAAATATTCAAAAATTTTTCTCCACTTTTTGATTTTGCCATTGGTTCAATTAAGTTATTGCTGTTCTTTAAAATATAATTAAAATTTCTTGAGTTATTTTTCTCTAGAATTTTTCATATAATTATTTATTATGGAATCTTAGTGTCATAAACTACTATATTTCGCTTTGGGTTTTGAATTGTTGTGTTATTGACAGGTAAAATAACTTAATCTACAAAAATTTTCACATCTTTATCATATCTTACTTCATAAAAAACTTGAAAGCTAATAAAAAAAACTGAAAAATTTATTTCGAAAAATTAATTTGATTGTAATTTATTTCTAATGAGGGAAGTTTGCTAAATAAATTTAAAAAAATTTTTTCTTATTTATTAATAAATGAAATTTGACTAGTTTGATCAAATTTCAAATATTTGAATCAATTTAAGAAACAAAAAATAAATTATTGATTTATGTTCTACATTGTAAACATTAACTTTTCTGAGTAATTTTACGTAAAAATGTGTCTTTTAAATATTTTTGTTAATTATTTTGCGTAATTTCACAATTTCTTAATTGTATGCATTTTTATTAGTATTCTTGATTCTTTTTTTAATTCTAGTATAAGTATTTTATAATCATGAAAATAATTGCCTAAAAAATTAATTTTGATTCCTTTAATGAAATCTCAAAATTCATTTGAAAAAATAAAATGTATATAAGCTGTTCTCATTTAAAATTGAATAATTTTTATTTCAATACACTATTTGGAATTATTCTAGATTTTAATTTTGTCAAAATTTCTCAGATCAAAAAATTTTTTTGTTTCAACCTTGAAATATTTTGTAAACTCCTATTTTTTTTTTAGAATTTTAAAGTCCAAAATTTACTTAACAACTCCTTTTCATATTATTTTTTATTTTTTTGATTTTAGATCTATTAAAATTTTCTTTGTTTTACATAAATTATTGATCTATGTTTTACATATTTTGAGTCTTCATTCGACAATATGAAATTTTAGTAGAAAAAGAAAAAAAATATTTGCTCTAATTGTACAAAAATGGTTCTGTAAGCAGTACAGTAAATTATAAATTTGTACAAATGAAATCTAAGTTAAAGAAAAATAAAAGGTACTGTAATTTTTGTGCTAAAATTACACATTGCCTCTTCATTCATTATAAATTTACAAGATTAAGCTATATTTAACATGGGTTACATACGCTAAAATAGTGGAAGAATATTCTTAAATTAAGCGAAAGGCAACACAAAATTAAACTCAAGCTTAAAGAATTAAAATCTTCTAATGCTTAAATGGTCTTTGAAGGTCTAAACTGGTTATGTAATCAATTGATAACCAATAAAAGTTATTTTTCACACACCTGGTGAACTATCTGATATTTTGCTGTACAATAAATGACCATCCATTTCAACCTCAGCCTTCACCTAATCTCAAAAAGTTACAAATTTGATGCCATCACTGTAAGTTATTTTTTTTTAAAAATCTAACATTTAGTGACTTTTTAAAACTCAATTTAATCGCATCAAGGTTTTAAACTCACCTTTTTAGTGAGATGGCTTAATGGGGCTAAAGCAAAAAGAGTTACTATTCACACAATCGAATAGATCATTTTAAAGTCTAAACATTAAGACATAATTTTTATGAGAATTGTTATTATTTTTATGAATATAAAACTTTCTAATTTAAATAAAAAATTGCAAAATCTAAAATTAGCCTCGAGCACATAATTGAAAACTACAGACACTACAGATTTGACCGCAACTCCAAATTATTCTTTAATTTTCTTATCAAATTTGTCATTTGTAAAAATTTTTGTTCAATTTTTCTTTCGTGTAAGTAATTTGTGTATAAATTCAAAATTCTGCTGAAATAATTACACAATTTGACTTAATTATTTAAGATAAAGCATGCTTGATTTTAAAAATGAATATATTAAAAAAAAAAACATATGCTTAAATCTCAATTTTATTTGGAAAACTTAAATTTTTGATCTAAAAGACAAAAAATATTTTAGAATATTTAGACAATTAATCGTAAGATGGAGGTGAAAAAAAGTAACGTGAAATTAAATGCTATGCTACAAATTGAGAGTGACATTCAGTCAAGATGGGAAAATGAGAAAATATTTGAAGAAGAAGCTCCCAACGGTTCCCAAGGAAAATATTTGGTCACTTTTCCTTACCCATACATGAATGGTAGATTACACTTGGGTCATACGTTTACTCTAGCCAAATGTGAATTTGCAGTTGGTTATCAGCGTTTGTTAGGTAAAAAATGTTTGTTTCCATTTGGTTTTCACTGTACAGGAATGCCAATCAAAGCTGCTGCTGATAAATTGACACGTGAAATGGCTGACTTTGGATTTCCTCCAAATTTTCCCAAAGATGACATAGTTGAAGAGGTTGAACAAGATGTGAAAGAACTTGAAATAAAGGATAAATCCAAAAGTAAAAAATCAAAAGCAGTTGCTAAAACAGGCAGTGCTAAATATCAATGGCAAATTATGCAAAGTCTTGGATTAAATGACGATGAAATAAAAAAATTTGCTGATCCCATTCATTGGATTAAATATTTTTCACCAGCCGCCATGGCCGATTTAAAATTAATGGGCCTTAAAACTGATTGGAGGCGTTCATTTGTTACAACTGATGTAAATCCCTATTATGATTCATTTGTTCGATGGCAATTCAATATTTTGAAGAAAAAAGAAAAAATAAGATATGGTAAACGATACACTATCTATTCTCCAAAAGATGGTCAACCGTGCATGGATCATGATAGAAGCTCTGGAGAAAATGTCGGTCCCCAAGAATATACTTTAATAAAACTCAAAATTATACAGGATCCTTTGCCTGAAAAATTAAGGTAATTTTTTGATTATTTTTTAAGGTTTTCTAGGAGTAGTAAAAATAAAATGTGATTTGAAAAAGTCAAATTGAGCTGTAAAGTTCTGAAAGTTCTCAAAATCACACCAATTTAGTAACATTTATCAAGTCTGATTGTAAATAGTTTTACCAATTTGTATCGAAAATATTTTGCTAGACTTTTGCAATCATAATCAGTCATTTTTGTAATAAAACTGAAATATGTTGGGAAATTTTTAACTCGATCTTTTCAAATCATCTCTGCACTACTTTTTAGGTAATGGCTATTCTATTATTTCTTTTTAAATAAAGGATTCATTAAAACATGAATTAATCTAGTATCTCTAGTTTTATTTTCTAAACCATAATTTTCTCCTTTTAAACATGAAATTCAAACACTGACTCCATATTCAACCATCTAACTCGCATAGCCAGAAATTTTTCGTGTTTTACCCATCTAAGATAATTTGGAAGAATTTTTTTAGGAAATTTTTTTTACTTATTTAATTTTGTTGTTTATTGCTATTACTATTTAAAAGACTGTTTAATGACAAACCAATATATTTGGTGGCTGCTACTCTAAGACCTGAGACCATGTATGGACAAACAAACTGCTGGGTACATCCAGATATTAAATACGTTTTGTTTGAGACTGTTGATGGTGAATATTTCATTAGCACTAAGCGTTCAGCTCGAAATATGAGCTTTCAAAATTTTACTCATGACTGGGGAAAAGTTGAATTTTTGGCTGAAATAACTGGACAAGAAATCATGGGCCTCGAACTTAAAGCTCCATTAAGTTCTCTTGACTGTGTTTACTCGCTTCCTATGATGACTATAAAAGAAGATAAAGGCACCGGTATAGTAACCAGTGTACCGTCCGATTCACCGGACGACTTTGCCGCTTTGACTGACTTGAAAAAAAAGAAGCCCTTCAGAGAAAAATATAGCATAAGTGACGAAATGGTTCTACCGTTCGATCCAATACCTATTATGAACATAGAAGGACTAGGCACTCTTGCTGCTCCTAAAGTATGCGAAGATCTAAAAATACAATCCCAAAACGAAACAGCAAAGTTGGTTGAGGCCAAAGAAAAAGTTTATTTGAAAGGTTTTTATGAAGGAGTTCTTATTGTTGGTCCTTACGCTGGAAAAAAAGTCCAAGAAGTGAAAAAAAAAATACAGACCGAAATGATTGAAAAAAATGAAGCCAAAATTTATCAAGAACCAGAGAAGCTTGTTGTATCAAGATCAGGTGATGAATGCGTTGTGGCCTTGTGTAACCAATGGTACTTGGATTATGGTAATGAAGAATGGAAAAATCAGGTAAGAGAAGCTCTAAAAAATGTTGAGACTTATCATGAAGAGTCTAGGCGAAATTTCGAAGCTACTCTAGACTGGCTAGAAGGTCATGCATGTTCACGATCATTTGGTCTGGGTACAAAACTTCCCTGGGATCCACAGTACTTAATTGAATCTCTATCTGACTCGACAATTTACATGGCATATTATACCATCAGTCACTATTTACAAAAAGACCTTTATGGAAAAGAACCTGGTCTAGGAAACCTAAAACCAGATGAATTGTCCGACGAATTTTGGAATTATATATTCTTCCAAAATCAGCCAGTGCCAGCTAACTTAGAGCCAAAGAAAGAAGTTTTGGAAAGAATGAAAAAAGAATTTGAATTTTGGTACCCAGTTGATTTGAGAACATCTGGCAAGGACCTTATACCTAACCATTTGACTTATTTCCTTTATAATCATTGTGCAGTTTGGGATCAACCTCAAAAATGGCCTCAATCAATCCGAGCCAATGGTCATTTGTTATTAAATTCCGAAAAAATGTCTAAATCGACTGGAAATTTTCTAACACTTACAGATGCCATTCAGAAATATTCAGCCGATGGTATGAGAATGACTCTAGCCGATGCCGGTGATTCAGTCGAAGATGCTAACTTTGTTGAAACAGTCGCTGAAGCCAATTTGCTCAGACTTTACGCATTCAATGAATGGTGTAAAGAAATAATTGAAAATAAGTCAACATTGAGAAGCGAAAATTCTCCGCTGGAAAATTATGCTGATAAGGTTTTCCAAAGCGAAATAAACAAAACTATTGAGGAAACAAAAAAACATTATGATTCTATGATGTATAAAGAAGCATTAAAAACCGGATTTTTCGAGCTTCAAGCAGCCAGAGACCGATACAGAGAGCTGTCAGAAACAATGCATTTCGGTTTAGTGACTAGGTTTATTAAAGTTCAATTGGTGCTACTGGCTCCTATTTGCCCTCATATTACTGAACATATTTGGCTTAATGTATTGAAAACAGACCATTCAATAATGAAAGAATTATGGCCTCAAGCTGGACCAATTGATGAAAGCTTGGTAAATTCTGCTAATTACTTAATGGAAGCGGCACATGAATTTAGAAATAGACAAAAATCTTTCTCTCAAGTAAAAACAAAAGGCAAGAGTAAAGATGCTGAAAAGCCAGCACCATCACAACCGGTGAAAGGAACAATTTTCGTAGCAAAAACCTATCCAACATGGCAACAAATTATTTTGGACACTTTGAAAACACTGTACAAAAATAATAACAATTCATTTCCTGACAACAAGGCTATTTTGGCAGAATTGGCAAAAAGAGAAGAGCTTAAAAAATTTCAAAAGAAAGTTATGCCTTTCGTAGCATTTACAAAAGATCAGGCTTTAAAAAAAGGAGCACATTGTCTGAATCATACACTAGATTTTGATGAGTATGATATTTTGCAAACAAATTTGAAGTATTTGCAAAATACATTGCAAGTAAGAATAAGACTGATTTTAAAATTATAGTTTATTTTTTTTTGTTGTTAAAGCTAAATGAATTGAGAATCTTGTTTACAACTGATGAAGAAGCAGGCAAGTCGAATTTGAATATTGATGACATTGTTCCGGGAAAACCAGTTATTTTTTATCAATAATAAACAAGAAAAATAGAAAATATCGTATTTTTTAGTCATGGAATATTTAAGATTTTTAATATTTTATTTGAAAATAAACACGATGTTTTAAATTTTTTTTCTTAAAGCTTATTGACTCCATTCATTCTCATAAAATATAAATAAAATTTACTAGTCACACTCAAATTTAAGTTTGTGATCTAGTTTATTTTAGGGTCTGGAAAATATTTTGTTTTTAAAAATTATTCCGAGATTATTTTTTCTAAAGCGTGTTCTATTATTTTTCAAAAAGAAGAGATGAATTTGATTTGATTTTTGAAGAATAAGTGATAACTAATCAAGCAAATTACAATAAAACAAATACTATTGAACTAAAGTCTATATAAACTACAATAATCTTAATTATCATTATATCATTATATGCTCATAATAACTGTGTAAAGTCTCTAGTTTGGACTTTATGGATTTAAAGCCAAGAAATAAATAAAACAATTTAATTTAGGTAAAAGTTTATTAAATGGAATCCAAAGTTAATACAAACAAGTAGTGGTTTATATAGTATTTAAGCGTTAGCGTGCTCTGACTGCAGTTATGACTCAACTACATTTAAATAAGGTCTAGAGAAGAAGATTAAGAGATGACAAAACTCGGGTCTTAACAACTGGATTTATTATGGGCTAAAAAATACACCGGCTCTTGAATTAACACATGCGCATATAAAAAAGTCAATGAAAGACAAGCGTCTTGATCTAATGCCATATCTGTTTAAGTCAGCAATAACACCTTTTTGACAATGTTTTTCATGTATTTTTCTAACAGAAACGTGGCTAATTATCAATCCTTCGGAATTAAGTTGTTGTGAAATATTCCTATTACTCAAGACTAAATCTCTTAAACAGAGTTGTTCAAAAGTCATAAATTCTAAGTCAAGTCATTTATCAAGTCAAAAGACTTCACTTGAAATTTTCTTCAACTCAAGTCACTGACTTGACTTTCAAAAGACTTTTTTTTGACTTTTGCACAAGTCTGCTCTTAAATCAATTATCCTATGTCTATAAACAATCGGTGCTATCATGTTTAGTCGTAAGCATTTAAATGTTTTAGATCAATTGTTTTAGAATCACATTTTAGTAAAATGTCAGAAATAAGATAACAATTAGTGAAAATTGCTTAAGCAGTGTTTAAGACCGGCTTTTAAACCACTTAAGCAGCCTGTTAAATTTGTTTTGAAATGTGCTGTATAATAATTTTGTGGCAAAGTTTTTTCAAATTTAGAAAAATTGTAATTTCAACATTTTATAATAATTTAAAAACACAATCTTTCAATGACTAATTTTACGATATTCAAAAATAAATAATAATCAATTAGCTAAATTCAATTAAAATTAGAATCCTATCTATTGATATTTTAAAAACTGAGAAGGTAAACTATCAAATTTTTGACAAAAGAGCCTTATAAACTTGTAGCTGATTAAAGAATTTAAAATTTTAGCATTATTTATTATCTATTTAATAAGAATTATTAAAAATTATCTAATTTAACCAGATAATAATTTTTGAATAACTTTAAAAATCTTAATAGTTTAACATATTCGCTACTTTTTCTCAAACGGTAATTATTTATTAAACAAAATTGATTTATTTTTTTAAATTTAAAAGTACAAAACTTGAAAGATTTTTTCTAATTACAAAAATTTTTTCCCATTATTTTTGTATGCTTTAATTAGACTGTTTTGCGTTGTTCTACATGGGAATGATGATGATAAACAAATGAAATAGTATCACTCCAAACAGCCTTTAAAATAGGATCGACAAGATTTTTTTTATCAGCACAATGATTCCATTGACTAAGATCACAAGTGCAGTCTGAGTCTTCTGGCGGCGGTTTAACCTGAATATTATTGACACATCGTTTACATTTAAACTTTTCATGTGTATCACTTTTTGTGTTTTCATTAAGAGTAAACAGATCTCTCAATTCTGTTAAACTAAAATGTCTCTCCACATCCTCTTCGTTGTCTACGACACAACTACTTAAAGCTTTTTTGTGTGCTTGTCTTTGAAATATTTTCTCTTCCAAAGTTCCAGTAGACAAAAGTCGATAAATCTTTTGTGTTCAATTTAATTTAATTTAATTCTCAATTTAATAAAATCACTTACAAAGCATTGTTTCTTTTGACCGTCTCTCCATACTCGTGCCATGGCTTGGTCATCATTTGCTGGATTCCAGTCAGGATCAAACATTACAAGTCTATTAGCCCCTATCAAATTAAGACCACAACCGCCTGCTTTTGAAGAAAGCATAAAAATAAAATCTGAACTACATGGATCATTAAATTGTTCAACTATTTTGCCTCTTTTTTTTATTGTCATAGAGCCATCCAGACGAACATAATTGTATCTTCTTAGCACACAAAGCTTTGCAAACATATCCAATGTTTGAGTATAATTCGATACTAGAACCACTTTGTCTGTAGTATTGGCCTTAATTGCTGCCAATAAGTAATCTAAAACAGCCATTTTACCGGATAATTCACATTGAATGTTTCTAATATCAAAATTTGAAGGAAATAATTTTAAAGCATTTTCAAAGCCTTTTTCTTTTTTGACACATTTATCATAAATAAGTTCTGGATCTGAAAAAAAAATTAATAAATAAACAAAAAAAAATATGTAATAAAAATTACGATTGCACAGTTTTTTCATTTGTGTTATTGCTGATAAAGTAGAATTGGATAATTTCAGATCAGATTCATCTTTGGCGCCCAATTCATCAATATTGTTTGATTTACAAAACATTTTGTATAATTCTATTTGAAGAGGAGTTAATCGGCATACAACTACTTGTTCAACTAATAGAGAGAAATTAATTTTTTTTTTTGAATTACTTTAAGAACTTACTTTTAATGGGTAAATATTTAGTCAATAGAGCTTGGGTACGTCTGATAATACATTTATTTACAACAGATGCTAATTCATTTAATTTTTCATTTCCGAGTTGCTGTTCTGCAGGAGAAGCGGAACTATCCCTGCCTCTGATGATGGGAATTTCGAATCTTTTCCTAAATTCAGCAGCTGTACCAAGAATACCACCGTTAACAAAATGAACTAGAGAAAAATATTCAAGTAAATCATTTTGAATAGGTGTTCCAGAAAGAAGAATTCTTCTTTGTGTCTTGAGAGCATTTAGTGCTGTATATGTTTGATTTTCTGAGTTTTTAAGACGATGACCCTTACAAAAAATAAATTTTCTAATTGGAAAAAAAATATAACAAACTCACTTCATCACATATTACGAGACCAATAGGTGATTTGGTCAATATGGCCGAATGTGCTCGGAAGGTTTCATACGAGATTATTAAAACAGGATTCATAATTCTTCTTCCTTGTTGAAACATAAATAGCTCTAAAAATTTATTTAAAATTTTATATACATATTAAATAAAATGAATAGTTTAATTACTTAGTTTATTTTCTATTTCCTCTTTTCCACCTCCATCTATTGCAAGTGGATTGCATTTTTTTTGCAACCATTTATTTATCTCATTGTACCAATTTTTTACCAAAGAACTCGGTGTTACAATAATTGCTTTGTCAATAATTGGTTTACAATCAGATCCTTGTTTCTAATTATTTTTAAAATTTATTTGAGTTTAAAAATAAAATTACTAAAAGGGTCCAAGTAAGAGTAATGCATTGCAAAGTTTTTCCTAAACCCTAAAATTAAAAATAACTTTCATTTTTGTTTAAGTATCTATTCAAAATTACCATTTCGTCGGCCATTATACAGCCATAATTATCAGGAATTTGAACTCCTGTTACACAATCAAACATAAATTTTACACCCTTTTAAATTTTTCTTTTAGAATTATAAAAAAAGCATTAAATAGCTTTTTATACCTCACGTTGATGTGGCCTAAGTACTCTTCCAACCATTGGATCAACAACCACATGTACAGGAAGCTTATTTCTAATATATTTATTGAAAACTATGAAATCTAATTAAGATAAAAAAAAACAAAAACTACTGGTCAACTTTGAGCATTTCTTGTGCACTAAGTTCAGGTGGTGAATACAGAATGACTGCATTTTCTTCTTCGGGATCGAAGAGAGGTTGCCTTGCACCCTGACGCCTTGTTCCAAGAGATTTATAAGAAGAAGATGATTGATAATTCGGTATCGGAATTTTGAATGGTCTATTTGTTAAATTCTTAATAAAGTCTTCCTAAAATTTTAAAAGAATAATCAATGGATGTTATTTAGAATAAAATTTTTCTTACATGGCTTGAACTGACACAAATTAGTGTTTTAGTCTCAGTTTTAGATTTTGAAGTGTCTTGATTGTCATTTACACTGGCCAAAGGTTTTCGAAAAGGTGAAATGAAATTTGAAGCATCATAATTATCATGAGCTTTATTCTTGGATTTTTTTAAGTTTTCTCTCAGCTTTGCCCAGTCACTAGAGCTTGCCATTATTTTTGTTTTTGATGACCGGTCTTCTTCTTCATCATCACTTTTAGTCTTTCTCTTCAGACCCAAAGAAGTTGCTAGTTGACTTGGTGCTGCACTCCTTTTTAGAAAAATTTGATTCTTAAATTTTTAAATTCAGTTTTTTTTTTAAATACCTTCTCATTTTATTAATTTAGAAAAAAATTTAAATTTTTATATTTTTTAAACAATTCATAATTTAATTTTTTTAGAATTGTACGAAAATTAGTAGAATAAAAAACTAACTTGTCTAAAATATAATTAAAAATGTTTATTATTTTATTGTGTAGATTTTATTAGATGGATTATTATTTAAGGATTTATTTCAGTTATTAAAAATAAAAATTCATTTCAGGACTATGGATTTTTTTGAATTTGGTCCCAAAGTAAACATTTTTTGTTTAAGTTGTATCTCATTTTTGCTTCATTTCTTATGCTTCCATATTTAATATAAAGAAAATTAACTGTACTACTCGAATGCATTGACTCGAGTGGTTTCCAGTCAAAACCAGGTATTTTGTACTTAACAAAATCACTCCAGTACCTTACCATTCTTTCTGAAAGTAACTTATCATTAGACGAATAATCTCCATATCCTTTATATCGCAGAGCTGATCCAAACATGTATCCAATTTCATCTTCATGATTTGCACCATCATAATTAACCCAATATCCATCCCAATATTTTGGTTTTTGAGCAAATTCATATGCAAACATTTTTCCACCGTTGAATTTAGCAACCAATTCGTTAAATAGATAATGAGGACACGGAAAATAAAAATCACCAAGAATGTCCAATAAATGCCTAAAATAATCCACATTGGTTTCATTACTCTCTTGTTGTATGTAAGTATTTATTAATTCATCTATTTTTGAGTTATTTTGGCTAAGCATCAAACGATTAACTAAAATGGGTCTTAATCTTTCTGAATTTCCTGCCATTAACGCTATAATATCATTTTTTAAATTTTCTTCATATGTGATACCAAAAGCTTCTAAATTATTAAATCCAGCAAGCACTGGCACATGGTTAAATTCACCACTTTTCATATATTCAAGTGGCTCTTTAACAAAATAATCAGGATCGTGTGGAAATACAGGAATATCCATTAGCTGTATTCCTTTTTTAGCTAATGTTTGAGCATCATATTCTTGCAAAAACTTAAGCATATTTGGGTTGTCAGTGAAATTATAGCCAAGGTTTTGAGCTAAATATCGAGTCATGCTTGTGGCCTCTTCTTTCGAACGAAGACTGCTTTGAAGATAGATTCGAAAAACAATTCCAGATTGAAGAATGGCTGCTGAGAACAAGCCTTTACTTTGTTTTGAAATCAAATGGTAACCAACACTCCAAGAGCCGGCACTCTCACCACAAATTGTTACTCTATTAGGATCACCACCAAATCTAAACGCGTTTTCACGAATCCATTTCAAAGCCATTGTTTGATCTTTAAAACCTTGATATCCCTTAGCTTCGGTTCCTTGGACATAAAGCCAACCAAAGACTCCAAGACGGTAATTTATTGTTATCACAATAATATCAGAAATTCCAGCTAGAATAGCTCCATTATACCCAGTGCTACTTCCTGCAATCAAGCTCCCCCCATGAATCCAAACTAATATAGGTCGAAGTTGGCCTCTTCCGTGTATAACTGTTTGATTATACGATTTAAAGCTAGTGAAGATGTTTAAAAAGAGACAATCTTCTGAATATATTGAGGCATTATCACTATTGTATGATCTTTGCATACATTTAGGACTTTTTTTGGTTCCATCTCTTATGTTTGTCCATTTTTCTGGACTCTCTGGATCTCTAAACCTTAAATTACCTACGGGAGGTTTTGCGTAAGGAACAGACAACCAGCTCAATATTTTATTTGTCTCTTGATGAGGCTTTGACTCATAATAAATTGGATAATTCTCACAATTGCCACTTATTTTGCCATAAGTTGTATTTAGAATAAGAATAGAAGTGTCTAGGTTTGAACAAATTGTTTGCGAAATTGCTTTTTGAATTAAAATTATAAAACCTAAGAAAAATAAAATATTCATTTTTTTTTCTTAATTTTTTTCTTGATATTTTTTAATAAATATGAATTCATTTCTTGTATTTATAAGCTAAATTTTAACAAATGCTAAAGTATAACCTTATCTAGAATATAAAATAGACTAAAAATTTTCCTTAATAAACAACAGGTAAAACAAGTAAAATTGATTTGAACACAATGTTAAAATAACTTTGAATGCTACTTACATTAAACGTGATCAAATCAAATTATTTAATCAAAATTATTTAATAAAATCTAGCAATTTGATATTTTTTAAAAAAATTTAAAATTATGTAATTTAATTTTAAAAAGACTTGGAAGACAAACTGGTGCATTAGTTTTAACTCATATTTAACAAAATGACTACTTGCAAACAAAATAGCTAATTGAATATAAAATTTTTTCTTTAATATAAATTGATTTAAAAAAAAAATTGATCTGATCGAGTGTGAAAAAGAAAGCTGTAAATTCTACTATGATTTGTATTCGTTTGATAAATATTCTTATTTAAATAGCAAGATACTAAGAATCGAATTAAACAATGATAAATGGGAACTAAGCTCCCGTACTTGTAAAAATTGGTTGAATTCAGTTATATGTCATAAAATTAGTGTTTTTCTGCTCTTTTAATTGAGTAATAATTTTTGATTTTTTTATTTTGTAAAAAGCTTAAATTTTCAAAAAAAAAAATTTTCAAATTTAAGCGCCCAGGTGTATTTTTAAAAGTGAGCTTAAACACCCACCAAATTATTTTAAATTTGAATAAAGCATCAAAAAATACTAAGGATCGCCCCTACAGTTAAAGTCTAACTAATTTCATTCTTTAAAAAAAGCTAATAAATATACCCAAAATCTTTGGACATTGAACGCCCCCCTGTTTTATTATAAAACGTTTAAAAAAAACATATTTCCTAGAAAATCTTTTGAAAAAAAAGCTAAATTTCGAATTTTTTTTTAAAGCAAACTTGTTTTTTTACAAAAATTAATATATTTTGCAAATTTTTTTAAATTATATATGAAAAAAATTTTATATGAAAAATTAAAATTCTATAAATTATAAAATTTATGGGAAATATCAATATTATTGTTTATATTTATCGAATGAAAATTCTGGAGATTAGTAATTTGTTTGAATTGCTGACAATTTTTTTCATTATCCATTTAAAGATCTAGTAGAGAAAATTATTAAATCTTAATTTCTATTTATTAGTAAAAAATTATTAATTACAATTTAAATTTTTTTGCATTTGTTAATACAATAGAAGTTTTTTCCTTTTTTAGTTTATTACCGCAAGTTTTACACGTGTATTGATTAGCATCAATTGCCGAAGACTGCAAAACACTAGCAGCCTTCTTATAACAACCTAAAACCTTAAACCTTTCTTATTTTCTTCCACCAGTATGACAACCAATGGAAAAGAATGACTCAATCCGGCCCTGACACATCTCTCACTCAACTTAAAAAGTCGATTCGAAACTTTCGTTAAAATTTGTTAAAAGCCGTGATTCATTAAGTTGGAGGGAGTTTCATATTTTAGTTTCAAAATAGACCGAATAATAATAAAAAAGAGCATTTTTATATAAAATAATAATAGATTTAATACTTTAAATCTATTAATTTAAATATTTCAATTCAAGTTTTACGTTTATTTCCGTGATTTGACAAAATTTTACGATAATTAACGTAAATTTTTTTCAAATCATGGGAATATAATTAAAATAAAAATAAGCAAATATATAAAAGTCTAATTTATTCTATTATCAAAACATAAAAAACGTGAATTTAAAATGCACAACATAAACTAAAATTTGAAATTTTGAATCCTCAAAAAAGTGAACCAAAACATAAAACTAAATGTTTTAATTCGTAAACAGTGAAAAAACATAAAAGGGAATTAAATTATTATGTGAAAAATTGTAATGAACTTTAAAAAAAAACACAAAATTTTTCTTTTAAATAAATGGATTGAATTTTTATGACCAAAGTTAATTCTGAGGTGGAACTTGAATATTTTCTCAACCAGTATCCAAAAGCAAAATCTGTCCTATCTATGAATAAAATGTGATGATCATAAAATGCGAGTTCTTTATCCGTTTTGTTGTTGAAAATGAACAGAATGCCAAATATGAAGACGTTTTTAAATTTTTTTTTTTGTTTTAAAAAAACCTTAATGTTTTATTAACTTTGATATAAAAACAAATTTTTGTGTTTATTCTTGATTCACAAATTATATGTTTTATTAACATCTTTTATGTTTAATTCATACTCAATTTAATCAGCAATCTGAACCAAGGCCATTTCTTTATATAACTATTTTTTTGCATAAAAATTTTTTTTTGAATGAATATTATTATCTTTTTAAATTCTTTTTTAATGAATATAGGCTTGATATTTTCGAATGAGTTTTTGTTTTAAGGAACTCAAATATTGGATATTTATCAGTGACAATATTTAAAAAATGATCACTAATATATCTCAATAAAGATTTCATTTGATCGTTGATGCAAAAAACTATGAATTTTTTCTAAGAAAGTTTTCTTTTGTTCATTAAAATTTAATTAATTTATGCTGTGAATGAGCCTAAATCAGTTTTTAAGTCGATTTTATTTATGATTTTTAGTTTTGCTTTATGATTTTTGAACAACTCTGGATTAGAATGCGCTAAATTTGGTGATAAAGAAAAATAACACTGATTTTAAAGAACATATATTTTTGGAGAGAAAATAGAGTTTGTCAAAAGATTTAATAAAAAACACCGAGCCATGAAAAAAGGCTGAAAACGATCAATGCCAGATAAAAAAATTTGACTAAAATTAAATTTCGATGTTTTCAGTAAACAAAAATTTGACCAAAAAATAAAGTACAGTATTCCCTTTATAATAAGTTCCTCCCAAATCTTAATTGAAGAGTTTCGATCCAGAAATTTTTAATTACTTTAAAATCCTAATCTTAAATATATTCATTTATTTATTTGAAATAATTTTCTACTTTTTTCTAAAGACATAAGGTAAATTTTGATCTGATATAAATAGAATAAAGTGATTTTTAAATTTAAGAAACATTAAAATTAAATTCATTATTTTATGATTTTGTAATCATAAAATAATAATAAAATTAAAGATGGGATGTGGTTGTACCAGAGAAGCTGTGACTATTGAAAACAAAAGATTCCTTATATTAAGTCGAATAGCAGATGGGTAAAGGTTGCAAATTGTCAAATAAAAACAAGCCTTTATTTTTGTTATCTTCTTAGTGGATTTGGAAGCATTGATTTAATAGAAGAGTCAAATTCAAAAAAATTATTTGCTCTAAAAACAATTAAATGCGAATCTAAAGATGAAATCGAAAAGGCTTCAATGGAAAATAAATACTATAAATTATTGAATAATCATCCAAATTCTGGTAGATTAAACACGTATTTTTAGATGTTTTAAAAATTTCATTAATTTTAAAAATTAAGTAAAATTGATTTATGATGCAATTATTGAAGATTTAGAAAATCAAAGATACTTAATTCTATCAGTGTTTTCCTATTTTCGGGTAGTTAATGAGAATTTTTTTATTTTTTTAATTTAAATTATTTTTAATTGTTTTTTAATTAGAATGGAACTTTGCACGATGAAATTACTGCAAATTTAAAATCCAATATTTTTATTCAATCTAATAGATTAGTTAAAATATTGAAGGGAATATGCAATGGACTAAAATACATTCATGATTCAAACATGGCACACAGAGATCTAAAACCTCACAATATTTTGTTAAGTGATGATCGTCAGACACCGATTTTGACTGATTTTGGCTCAATGACATCCAAAGTTATAAAAATAGATGATTCAAAAAAATGCCAAGAAATAGAAGACTGGGCTTCTGAAAATTGCAGCATGTCTTATCGGGCACCTGAATTTTTTTCTCCAAAACAAGGAAGCGAAATAAGTGAAAAAGCCGATATATGGTCTCTTGGATGCGTTCTGTACGCAGTGATGTACAACAAAGCTCCATTTGATTATGTGTTTGAAAAAGGTGACAGTCTTGCTTTAGCGGTAACAAATGCTAACTTTACAATACCAAAGGAAATTCTTAGAGAGGAAATACTAATCAAAATTGTTAAAAAAACTGTTATTTTTGATCCCGAAAAAAGGCAAAATGTCGAAGATATAATTGAAGATTTAAATAGAATTGAATTTTCTCAGCCAAATCAAACAGAAATTGTTTGATTTAAAACAAAATATTTATTAATTTTTTATTGAAAATTTCAATGCTTAAAGAAAAAAAAATTTCATGAGTTTTTGGATAAAATAATTAAATTTTGATTTCTAAAATATTAGTTGGAATAATTTTTTATTTACTTGTTATCAAAATTAAAAAAAACTAAATATTTTTTCTTTTGAAAAAAAAATAACATATTTTTCTAGTTTAAAATTACGTAAGTTTTTTCAATAAAATGCTAATCTTATTTTTAATATTTTAATTGAATTTAATTAATAAAGCAAAATTATTTTAAATTTTCTCTAAAAATAAAATTGAACCTTGATTTTTTTCTTTTTATAATAAAAAAAATTCAAAATCGATTTTAATTTTTATTCTTTAATATATTTCCAAAATTTTAAATTTTACTGATAATATAAAATATGTTTATTTAATGCCAAATTAAAATGGGATATTTGATTTTTAAATTTAATTGTTTGTTCAAATTGAAAAATTTTTTTAATTTTGAAAATATATAATTTTGTATAAATAATTAATTATTAAAGAAAAAGTGTTTACTGAGATATGAATTGACGTCTCCTAAAAAATGAAGATTAAATAAATTTTAAACAATTACTATATTAGAATATTAAAAAAATTTAATTTTAATCTTTAAAAATTTCTAAAATGTAAATAAATTGTGTTTCAATATATTAATTTATTAACAATAGTGTAAAAAGAATTCAGTTTGAAAACAGAATTTCAATTATAAAAAAAAGAATGAAATGACATCTTTGATTTAAAGAAAAGTTTAGCTATCAGGTAAATGCAGTCTGCTTCTTAAATAGCTATACTTTTTGGATAATTCAAAAATTTTTTTTTAAAGATAAATTGATACTTTTAATTACTTGTTTCTTGACATTCAAATATTTTTGCTCAATTATTCGATTAATTATTCGAATATATTAGGATAACCCAGAAAATTTCAATCAATCAAATAAAGCAATAACTAGCTAATCTTCAAAAAATTAATGTAAAGATCATAAACCATTATGTTATATGGTCTTTAGCCATCGATCAAGGCTTTTGGAGACCAAAAGGTCACGACAACCTTCTTTAACTTGGCCTTGTAAAATGTAATGTTAGTTAAATGCCGTACTCTAAGAAAAGGAGCACCTTTTTATCAAAGCGTCCAATTTTTAAAGCTGACTGAGCTGGTTGAGATGGCTACAACCATTGATCTCTGCAATTAATTTATGGTCTACATGCCTTGCATTCCCTTTCTCACGGTTAAATTTTTTTTAATATCTGTATTTTTCTAAATTAATAGATTTGGAACAAAATTGTGGGTTAAAAATTTACATACTCTTAAATAAATCTTTTGTGTCATAAACAATTTGGTTTTAGAAAACAGAGGCAAATAATTCTAAAAACTAATGTATTTGCTCAATTTTAACGACATAGCACGTGTTTATTCTGTGAGATATATCCAGAAATAAAGGAAGAATCGAAATAAAGGAAAACAATTAAACATTCAAACTTTTAAAAATCATTATATTCAAAAAATTCTTTTTTTTAATAATTAAAATTTTCTTTAATAAATATTTATTTTTTTATTGATTTTTACTGATCTAAAATGTACTGATATAAAATTGGCTCTTTATTTTTATACTTAACTGAAAGAAAAAAAAAATTTTAATAGAAATATTCGAGAATAAAAATTATTATTCAACTTTCGTTTTTTCTTTAAAATTTTTGTCGTTATTTTAAATTTTTTTTATTTATAAATTATCACAATTTCTTTTAATAAGCACAGTGATTAGAAACATAAAAAAATATAAAATATTTAAAAAAATAGTAAAAACAAAATTTTTTCAATTTCTAAACTTTTATTTCAATTTTGAAAAAACTAGAAAAATTATTTAAATTTTGGAACAAATATATTTTATTTGTGATCATACAATCAATAATAAATTAAAAATTCATTTTATAAAATTTTTTTTCACAACAATTTTTGATTTAATAATTAAATTATTTACTTCTTTATTTAAATTAGAGTCATCAAATATTAAATCAGATTATTGAGATAGCTGGAATAATGCTAGAAATGAGTTATTTAAAAAAATTAGGCACACAAAAAAAGGAAATGAAAGCGTTAAATTTGAAACATTAAATTCATAACTAATTGTGAACTAGATTAAGCTTTCGTAAAGGATTTTTTTTCGTAGCCAAAGAAAATACTTTGAATTTTTAAATGTATTTCAGTGTTTCACTTATTTATTTATTTAAATTTTCTCACTCGATTTAAACATAAATTGTTTTGATTTAAAACTCAAAATTTATTCATTTTTTATTCAAAAAGTTGAATGCTTGGAGAAAAACTTTTTGTTCCTGAGTTTTTGGATAAAGTAATTAAATTTGAATTTCTAAATTTTTTTTTTCGGAATAATTCTTTATTTACTTGTTATCAAAATAAAAATAAATTAAATAGTTTTATTTTTATATGAATTTTTATTACTTAATTCAAATGGATTCCGTGAGGAAAATTTTTTTATCAATTTACATTTGAAACTTCAGAGTTAAGATCGACATAATTTTAATCTTATCACTCAACACGTCAATAACAAAGTGAAAAATTATTTGATAAGATTTAGTTTATAATTTCTATTTTACAATATTCGGAGATGAAAACTTAAAAGCGTATCTTGGTAAAATTTTTGATGCAAATACTAAAAAGTTAAATTTACTAAATGTTTACTTTGGCAAAAGCCATTTTTGCTAAAGTCATTTAAATTTGAATGAAAAAAAATTTCAATTGACTCTTTAACGGAAGCTGAGCAAAATGAGTTGATAAGCTAATAAAATCCGGTTTTGAATTCGATATTGAAGATAGAATTTTTTCGGTAACCAAGCCTAAGAGCTTTGTGATCAGGACAAATTAGCGAAAATAATTAATAAATTAGTGAAAAAGGGCATTAGTTTAATTAAAAGAAGAGATTTTTTAGGAAAATTTCTCTTCAGCAAGCAATTTTTGATTATTCAATCGGAATCGATGAATAAATGTTGCCATAGTTCTTTACGGCGGAATTTATTAAAAGAAATTTATTTATTTTCAGAGAAAAATTTTAAATTAAACAAGAAATTAGGAAAAGTCAAAACAAAAAAAAAGTCTTAGAAAATGTTTTCGAAATATTTAGCTAAATTGTTCGGAGGCCAAATAAATTCAAATTTTAACATAAAGTTTATTTATTTGACAATAAATGTAATTGTTCCAATTGTACCAAAACAATGCTACATTACCTTAACATTTTACAATTGAGCATGAAATATCTCATGATCGTATAAAGTTCTGGTGAGACGCAAATCTGCAAATAGGTCTCGACTCAAAATCTTAGATTAATACTGTTTTTAGAGTCTTTTTTTCTAAATGCTTAAAGGCAATTTAACTTGATTAGTAAAATTTTTATTTCATTTTATTTTAGATTTTTTGAACAATTTTGATATAGCTAATGTTTCAATGTAAAAAAAAAAGATATGAAAATTGTCTAATTTTTTAGATTAAAAATCAATTTTGTAATGAATAACAAATTTAAAACATCTTTGGACCTGGAAAGACCTAGATTGCTTGTAGACAGATTTATATCCTCGGCACAAGAGAGCAATGTTCGGCAACGAGATGCACCTAGAATTATAAATTTGAATATTGCCAAGCAACCTTTGATCAAACCTAAGAGTCCTTTTGTTAGAGCACCGCAAAAGGACTCGTTGCGCGAAAGGAAAATCAAAGAATGGGCATTCAAAAAAATAGACTTGAAAGAACTGTTAAAGTCAAAAGAGCTTGATTCCAAAAATGAAGCTTTGAATAGAAAAACTGAACTAATTTTGGATGAAGACGAAATTCTTGGCATATCTCCCAATAAAATCGATCTTTCCGAACTAGTTGATACAGAAGCCGACGATGAGTTCTATAGACAGCATCGTAATTCAGGAATGTACAAAAATAGAGCTGATGCACAAAAAAATATTCTATTTAAACTTCTAGATAAGCGATTGCTTGATATTTCTAAAGATCGTTTCAAAAAAATCAATCATGTAGATTATCAGAAAAAAATTTTCATTAAAAAACAACTGTTAAAGAGTAAATCTTTACCTGGATTAAAGTAATTATTATTTACATAAAATTCAAAATTAATTATTTCTTTTTTTAATTAAAAAACTTTAAATCATTTAATCTTTTCCTAAAATTAATTTCTAAAACTAGGTAAAGTCTATGCATTTAATATAAATCAAGGATAACAAAATTTCGTATAAATTTAATTAAATTTTTTATTTCTAAAATAATTTTTAGAAAATATTTTTTTTAAATACTGAATATTGAAAAAATCAATTAAGGTATATTTTTAAGCTGTGTAGCTCTAGAAACATTCAATCCGCATCAATTTGATCAATTGCAAGACATGGAAACTGCTTTGAATAACTTGAGAAAAAAGGAAAAAGCTTCACCAACAAAATCCGTTTCAAAAAATCAAAATTATGTAAATAGTTCTTATTTATTATCCCGGTCAAGAGAAAAGAGCATGGTTAGAATGTCTGAGATTGAAGACTTTGAGCCAGATGACTCAATCAAAGTCAATGCCAGTATTCAAAATACAGACTTGAATTTTTCAAAACCCGGTAATACAAAAAAGTTAAAATCAATTAATCAGCTAAGCTTCGATTCAAATGCAAATGATAAATTAAATGAGTCTCTAGTACTTAATAATAATTTAACTGCTTTAATAGTGCAAGATTCTCTTAAGCAAAGCGAACGTGCAAATACCTTTCATGGAAGAGAAAATGTAAAGCCAGGTTCGATTTATCGGTTTCCATCAAAAATCTCTACTCGAAATTCAAAAACTTACACAAATGAAGATGGAATTCGATCCATTAAAGTTCCAATTATAGACCATAGATTTAATAATTTAATTAATTTTATCAAGCCATGTTATCTACATAAAGAACCAAAAGATGTGAATAAAATTATAAATGAAAACGAAGCTCTAAAATCAGACAATCTAAATTTTGATGCACAAGAAAAAATCAAAAATTTAAGAGATAGTGGTGAAAAATTGGCTGACATTGCACGAAACATTATCGAAGCTGGAGATTATTCGGTTTATTGAATTTTTTGTTTAATATATAAAATAAAAATTAAAAAGTAAAAGTTTTTTTTTTTTTTTTTTAAAACTAAATACAATCAAAGTATAATAAATTTTTCAAAAATATTTTTTAATAGCAAGAAAGAATTGATCGAAAGTTTGTTAAATTACCAGTTTAAAAATTCATTTTTATTACCTCTCAGGTCAGAGGTTTTTTAGACTCCATAAGGTGCTCTATTTAGCAATTTTTTCAATGAAATAAATAGTTCTTGATAATTTAGTCTTTACATAAAATCTTAATTCAAAAATGATATACAATTTTATGCTTATCATGGTCATTTGTTTGTCTATTTAATTCTTAATTTTTAAATTTTAAACGATTTTTTAGTTTGTTTAGCATTTGAAAAGTGATTTTTTCATATTTAAAGAAATTTTTAATATATTCATAAATGTTAATTAAAAGAAAAATTCAATTTCAATCTAATTTTTCATTATTTCAGAATAGAATTTTTCAATGAAAGTTAAATTTTAGGTGAGTTTTAACATTTTTAACTTAAATTCCTAGAAGATGCTGCAAGTTTTATGGCAATGTGAAATCTTAGTACAAAAATTACAGTACAAAAAGAAAAAACTATATAATTATTTTTCTAGTTGTGCAAAATGTGCAAAATAAAATGGTCCTGTAAACAATACAATGGTGTACAAGTTTGTACAAACGAATTCTAAATTCTGCAAATACTCTTCATTTCTCTGTAAAATGCACATAGTTAAAAAAACAT